>JAZGTJ010003984.1:0-32720 GCA_036877575.1 Botia almorhae
TATCCAGTAGAGAACCTTTTTTTGGGCTGGTGTTTCATTCCCTGTGGAGCTGCATAACCAGACAACAAATAGTTCTTGTTGGAGTAGCATCTCGCACATGAATGTGAATAGGTGTGTTGATATGCCAATAATAGGGACATCAGACCGGGCAGGGCAGGTGAGAACTGGTTAACAGTTACTGCTCAGCTCTGAGACTGTTTTAAACACAGTGGGGAGTGAAAGGGGAGGATAGTTAATGTGGGGGTTGGATGCCCTAGAGCATTGTGGACTAAACTGATTAAACTAGATGCAGTCTTTACAGAGTCCAGTTCAGGGGCTTAGGGAAATTTGCCAATGAGAGAATAAATGGTACATACATGTTCCCAACCAAACCCAAGAGTACTGGTAAGCACAGTGGTTACCAATGTGACCCTAAGGTCAAGTAAGCAGATTTCACATTCCTTTTTTCCAGATCTCCTGCATCTTGGAGAGCTGATTTGTGCTTTCATTAGATGATATATAGCTAAAAATATCATATCATGTGAGCCTTTTGATCATATTTGATATATATTTTGATGCCACATGAAATTGGCAATATATATTCATGTTATATGCAAAGGCATATGTTCAGCAATTACTAAAACTGCCATTTTCAACCACACTAAACACAAAGTCATTGATGATTAGTACAACTAAGTGTTTAAAAAGCATTTACAGCACAATAAAACAATTAAACAAATAAAACTAAACAAAAACTTTATTACTAAATAAACACAATGAAGATGTTTTGGTTACTTAAATGTGAATCAGAGACACTAATAAAACATTAGCATTAAAGTTCTCATATTTGTGAGTGTCAAGACAAGAATGGATGACAAAAGAAGCATAATGACAAATAACTATTAAAATATGTAAATGGATAATTTCTACAATATTTACAATGTTGCGAGTATAAAGCTATTATATTACTCAACCCTACTGCTCATGTAGCTTGTTCTCTTTAAGCTTAAGCGCACCATTTTCTCTGCATCAAAGATAAAAAATACTCCATAAAAGATCTGATAAAATATAAAAACTCCATAAGATCTTGTAGAGAGAATTATTCCATCCACATTTAAAGATCCACCTGGAGATGACAAGATAACTGAGAACGTGTCTGTGTGTGTTCTGTCTCTGGCTAAACAACAGCTTGCTCTTAGAGAAGCATGTGAGCTCCAGTGTGTGATCGGTTTTGTTGATGATATTTATACAGTTTATATTTTATGTCTTTTGCTAAGACCACCGGAGGAACTTCATGACTCAGCAGAGCTCGGCCACGATCAGAGTCTATTCGGAGTGTGAGACAAGAGAGCTTCAAGACAAAATGCCCTTTTAAACTTTTAAACTCAGCTGTCTGTAAAGCAAGTCAGGCACATGTTGTTGCTCTAATGTCCTCTGAGCAAACTTCGCCCTCAATTGAAGTGAGAGCACAGAGGCAGGACAGCAAGGGGAGGTACGTGACCCACTCCAAACTCTGTGTATTTCTAATGCTTAATAGCATGTATCTCTATCTCTCTAAGATGTAGCCTTGGGGCAGTTGACTGGTTTCTGGAATACTTAACGTGGGGCATCTTATCTCTTTCTTGTTTTTTCTTCACAACATTCAATGGTCCTTTTTGTTTGGTTGCCCAGATTTCATGCCTGAACACAGAGTGAGATTTATATCCTCAAAAGGCCCTATTGTTCTTCATTCAGAAAGGCAACTGATGAGCATCACAAGTTGGGGTGATGGGAGGGAGAGAGAGGGAAGGAAGGACAGAGATGTAACATTGTATTTCCTAATAAATCAATTTATCACAAATTACTCACTTTATGCAGTTTCACACATTGGCAACTTCACATAAACATCCCTTATTCCCCTTAGCAACTAAAGCATAGCAACTAAAGCTTTGACCAACTTTTACCAGTCATAAAATCTATATTACCAAAGAAGAGGGCATCCTACCCTTCCATTTCATGAGTGAGTTTCCTCTCCCATCAGTATCATGAAACTTATTCTCCTATTATGCAAACATGTCTGCAGCTTTAATCTGCCCACCGTAATCGATCAGTAGGAAGAGACAATGGAAGCATATGGTAATGCTTTTAAGAAGACAGATGTTCATGTCGGGCTAAGATGAAGGCAAGAAACAGTCTCGACTTTAGCTATGAGCTTTAATGTGGAGCTTCTGGGGGTCAGGAGGTTGAAAGGTCACTCAGCTCTGGGACGTTTTCTTAGATGTTTCACATTAGGCCTGACTGACAAGTGTTCAGCAAAGTTCAGAGTTACACGTGCTTCTCCTCAGGTCTTCACTCAGTTCTCTGTGCTGGCAGCTTCTTCTATCATTCCATCAGGTAAACAGTGATAAAGCATGTTGCATCAAGTTTGTTGGTTGAGGGCTATGTCAGAAGGTTGGATTTTCAACAAATTCAATAAAACAATTTAAATGTGTTCCTAACGCATAAGTATTGTACGGCACTACATGACCTGGAATATGTCTCACGAGTCGTATGGTCTTCTATTATAATTTCTGGAGCTTGACACTGTATGTTACCATAGCGGCTCAACATATGTATGTTACCATAGCGGGTTTAAATTTATAGGTTTGACTTCCAGGAAACACAGACTAATTAATTGTATACCTTGAATGCGCTATAAGTCGCTTTGGATAAAATTGTCTGAAAAACGCATACATGTAAATACGGTAAACATTCTTTAAACATCACCTATTGTGTTACACAAAAGAAAGAAAATCATATAATTTTGGATTAACATTATGGTGATTTTTCATTTTTGGGTGAACTTTCCTTCAAGCCAGGAATTTTTAATCTCACAAACAGTAAATTCCACAAACCCTTTAAGTTCCCTACTTCCCTTCACAATAAATCAACATGGTTCTGTTGCATTATTACAGCACAGACTGGTGCTGGAAATCACCTGCTGTCCCCACACAATGTCAAGTTTTGACAGTGTTAAGGCAGATACACGCCCAACTCGTGTTTGCAAACTACCTGACACATGGCAGAAGACCAAGGTGCTTTCCATGACCCACTGGGAATCTCTCACGAGTTCATTATTACAACATTTAGCATCAGCGTGGCTTTCACTTTCACTTCATCACCCATATAAATTTCTACTTTCCCTTTTTGTGCAACCGCGTCACGTCAGGCTGCATCAGCAGTATCTGGGAAATCCCAGAGGGCAAATTCCCAGCCAATATGCCAAATAGCCATTAAACAGAAAGATCAGATTTACACGGACATTTCTGCTTCGGTAAGTACCACACTATTTATTGAGCGGAAAGTTCTATATTGCATTAGAGACGACTGTTGACCATTCAACTGCGTTAACTTCGTATATGTGTGACCATTCTGCAGGAGCAGACCATACCTCAATAAGCCAGCTGTTTAAATAACAAAACATAGTGGGTTTATTATTTAAACATTATTACCTACCACCTACCTCACATTTTTCTTCACCATTAACAACCTGATCACCACATGTCCTCTTATCAGGGAGACTGTGGAGCTTCTGTCCTGCTGCAATCTCCAAATGAAAAAAATGGTTTGTTTACTGCAAAGAGAGGAGATAATGTAAATTGAATTACCTAAGCACTCAAGCTGTCTGTGTATTGAGAACAGATGTGAAGGTTTTGCATACTCGCATACCCTCGGAAAACTTGTACACCTGTGGTTTCAACCACTACATAAAACCACTTTATTCTCGGTGAGATTCTGATATCTTTGATTGTCCCCATGTACAGTCACTGCCACAAATAGCCCAAGGCTAGAGATTGATACGTGGAACACACTGCAGATGCAGGTGAGCGAGAAGATAACACGCAGGCCAGCCAGTGTGACTGAACCTCTGCCATTTTGACGGACAGCGAATGGATTTGGACACATAGGCCAGCCACCTTCCAAATCCCTTCTCTTCCTTTTTTACACATCTTTTTCATCTTCTCAGTCAGTCTCTGTCTTGTTTTTATTAGCTTTGTTTTTCTACCTTGTCTGGTTCTCTTCTCCTGTTTTCCTGTTTGTCTCACATTAGATTTGGGAGAGGAAGACAGAAACACGTGGATGTGGGCTGAATTTACTTGCATGTATAAAAAGATTATTTTTCTGCATGGGGCAGAGCTCCCCTCAACCCCCACACAGCTTCACCCGCACACACATGCATGAGGAAGTGAATGAGCCATCACAGGAAACATGTCCACATTCAGTAAACACATATGATCACGTATAAACAAAATTCTTAAACGGGATCTAAGCCATGACTGCGGACCAGAATATCTTGGTGCCCATTTTGGTCAATCGGATCACGAGTGAACGATGCTAAATACAGGTGTAAACAAGGTCTAAAACATTTTGAGCTGATCCACTTTCAACCACATCCAGATATAGTCAAAAACTCATTCGACCGGATTGCTTTCATGGTGTAGAAGCTCATGTGGTTGAACATGTTGGAACAGCCACAAAAGGCTGCCTACTCTCTGCCTACTGACCTATAGCGTAATCATTGCATGTGTTGGGAAGCGTACTTGTCAGATGAGATTTTAACTTTGACGAGCCGAAACAGTGTATTTCAAAACCCCCAAAAAATAAATGAAGCAATGCATCCTCAAGCACATTTTCCGCATGTCCTGACTTCTAACACGAACCCACAGTGTTCAGCACGTCTTGAGGATGTCATTGCTGGAATGAAAGAAGCTGCTTTATTCTCTTATGTTACAAATTTGTTAAAGTTGTGTAAGCTTATTTTGTCCTGAAATATCTGAAAAAGATCATAATATCAGTGAGCATCAATTTGAACCCTTCTTGCGTTTGAGGAAAGCAGAGGGACACGCCCATAGATCCCCTTCTTGAGGTAATCAGGACAGAAGTGGTTAAAAGTGGACAAGAGATGGATTAAAGCACCAGATGTAAACGGGAATGTGTCTCTCTGGTTCACCTGTGATTCAATTGACCAAAACACATCTTGATACCAGGTGTAAACAGGGGCTTAGAGACCTGGGAGACCTCTTTTGACTACCCATTATGCCCTATCAACGCATAGCAACGCCCTGGCAACCACCCACAACACCCTAACATCAAGGCAACGACTATTGCACAGGCAAGCAGCACTTATAATACAAATAAATACAAACTTTGTATAATTTTTTTGTTTATATATTTTAAGTTGTTTTTGATCATGTCCAAAATTATGTATTTCACGATGCTAGGTTGCAATGCAAAGCTGATGACTTTTAAACACTTGTTTACCTGTTTTTAAAGCTTAAACTACGCAGTGTTTTCAGCATTTGCATTTGTGCAAGCCACACAAACAAACCTGTTTACAGCTGTTGTCATAGCAACAAGGTTGTGCTCATGTGTCAAGAAGGGTTTTCACTGGAGCTTCACCATTCTGCGGACACAGAATTGTGTAACCCAGTTTGCGAGCATGTTTTCTCGTGTGTGGGTGGTTGTGGGAGCTAACACCTGCATTAGCAGAGTGGCTATGTTCCAATTTCTACTATCACTGGATGACATAAAAACAGCAGAAGTAGCCCAATGCAAAAATCAAACAAGTATTGAAGTATTCTCTGTAACCTTGATGTTAAACTCTAAAGGTTACAGACAGCTTAATGGACATGAAAGAAAAATGAACTCTATTGACCACGATGCATTGCATTTGACTGCCTGGCACAGTCTGGCATTAAAGGTGGCGTCCGACATAAAAGAGAGTGTGCGAGTGAGTGGGGAGTGAGGACAGTGATGCTGAATAACATGATGGCACACTGACCCAGTAATACTGCAGCTGTAGTGCCAGTGGGCCTACTCTGCCCTACTGAACCCCTCCCCACACACACACACACTAAACACATTCACACCCAGCTGTCACTTCGTTTGTCTGTCTGTAATAACACCCTATTAAATTCACATTGATAATGTAAAGAGAAGACTGAGCTATTTATGAGAAAAAAACAGTGCTTTGACACGACTGCTGATAGCCTGCATGCAGAATACACAGCCATGGCTTTCCAACCACAACACAAAGAGACAAAATGAAGGGCGATGCAGAGACAAGGCAGACATGTAAATAATGAAGCCATGGCTTTACAGCTCCAGCGCTCTCATAGAGAACCGTGTGCTTTGGCTGCGGACTTTCTGGAGACATAGATAAGACAATTTTTGGTTGTCAAAGGCTAAATCTAATTAATGGTGAGAGGACAGAGCAGAATACCTCTCTTGTGAATGACTGTGTGTGTTTTCGAGACAAGCCGGGAAAAGAAAGATTTGTGTTTGGAAGATTTTGGGGTGAAGAGCACGGTCTTTCCTGCCAAGAGCAGCAATAAGACTGTAATGAGAAATACCTTCTTTTCTGCATTTCTCCTGGTCTTTGCATCGCCCCATAAGAGTTATATTACCATCTTTGATGGTACCATTTAGATTTCCCCACAGTTCTCTTTTTAAATTAGTTTTCTGAGTTTCTTTCCTTTAATTGCATCTTGCTAGCTTATATCTCGTTTTTTTATGAGGTTGTTCTTTTCTTAAAATTTTTCCCTCTCTTTCTCTATTTCTACAGTCAGAGTGTCTAAGCTGCACCTAATTTTCCACATATGTTTGAAATATGTTATATAAAAATGCCACAGATTTGAATGAACTGTGATGGATTTTATTTGTTATATATTTGACTTCACCAAAGCCAGATTGTGATGGTGTGAAGATAAAATACATTTCTTTGAGTTAACAATGCCAAGGTCATGGTTTTGAAACTCATGGGATGCATTTACTGAGAAAATGTACAGCTTCATTGCGATGTAAGTTCTTCCTATACCTAAAGGTAATGTAAATATATTAGTAAGACTAATAATCACATATATAAAAAAATATTTGTGGGCTGGTTATATAATAACATAGTTACATCATTGTTTAGCTTTTAAATCAGGGTCGGCCTAAGTACTAATACCAGATTTAGTATTATTCTTGTGGAAAAGGTCTTTCTCTCTCTTGCTTGTACAAATTCTCCCTTTCACAAAACGTGTTATAAAGCTAAGCAGCGATCAGTTTTTTTAAGGCGAGTGGCATCAATGCGTTTTTACTGCACTCAGAAAGGTGCAGTAGAACAGCTGAATGAGTGGAATACAGCTATTTTCTGCTTTTTTGAGAAAGATAAAAACTGTGTCAAAGGTTTTCTCTTTTTCTCAATGCCAATGGCTGATGAAGTAGATCGCCAACCAAAACATTTGAGGGAGAACAACCCTCACGGCAAACTAACTCTGGAGAAGTGCCAGAAGATGTTTGGAAAGTCTTTCTACACCCTTTGCTGATCTTCTGTGTTGGGGAACATCTCAAGCTATGGCTGTTTACAAAACCTGTAACACCGGAAGCCAATGGAACGATTTTTTCTTATACGTGCTGCAGTACCAAAACAGCAGTTTTCTCTTTGGCACAATGCCATCCCCAAAATAGTTAGTGTAAATGAGGAAGTGGCTACATGAAGGATCTGAGGAAGTAACCCTGTTTGGGGCTGTCAAAACAGCTTGCTGTTTTCATAATAGTTGTAGCCTTGCTGTATTTGTTGCTTTAAAGTGACTGCATGGTGGCTGCCTCTACAATTTGGCCCCATTATCTTAACACCTCACAGGGGTGCGAGACCAAGTGTCATCACCCTGTAATGCCGTTAGCACAGGTTCCAATAGTTTCAGATTTTAGGTGACCCAAGAAAACAAGAAAACTAGGCTGCTTTATTGGCAATTGGGAATTTGTGGCCAATCCACACTTGCCCCTCTGCCAGCACTCTGCTATGACCTCTCTCAAAACAAGGTCATTGATTTACAGTCAATACAGTCCCCTAACTAGACAACAGCTCAGCCTAAATGACTGTTTACCGAAGCTTATAGATTTAATTAAACGTTCATGTCCCTTTCAATGACAATGATTGTCCGAAGCTGGTACAAGAGTATGCTTTGTGAGACTGTCATTAAAACTCTCTTTATGGGACAGAGGGTGGGCTGGAGATGGTAGAGCAGTTCAGCTCTCTGGGTTTGGAGCAAGCCTTAAACAAGCCAGGCTTTGTGAAGTCGTGGTCTTTGAAGTGAGCAAAATGTACTGACAGCCCAAAGCAGGAAGTCTGCCGCAAGCACATCGCTTTTGGTCCTACCCACAATCCTTTGCTTCAGATAAGATTGCCTGATGTCAGATGTTGTCAAAATGCTTCTGTCAGGAACTCGCTACCCTACCAGGGGTCTCTTTTAATGTCTGTGAACTGACTAAACAGGTGCTTGGTGGAAGCTCGTTCAGGGTTGAGAATGTGAAGCCCTCTATTAAAGCATGGGAAAAGACGAGTATTATTCACACAGAAAACACAACAAATAAAATTTTTACAAAGGGTGTCAGTGATTCATTAAATTACTGTCCAATCTGTAAAAATCACAAAGAAAGCTGCATAGCAGAATATGTGCCAGAGATCAAAGAGTAAAGTAAGATGTTGACCCAGTGAACCACTATATTTGTCTCTATGTTGAACAAAGGAATGTATGGGCATTTAATCTCAACTCATTTGCACACTACACAATTGAAAGTAGAAAAACATTTGCTTTCCGTAGGCTGATAAGAATTTAAAAAGCTCTTGAATTCCTTCAGTCCTAGTCATAAATAAATGGTGAAGACCATAACCCATTCAACAGCTTTACAAAAGGACAAGAATGGCTAAATAGCTCCATTAACTATTTGCATAGCTAGCCAGTCACAGGGCCTCCCTGTACTGCTTCTCTGGTAGAGTTCAAGTGTTTGTGTTTGTCCATCCATTTGAGAGAATCTTTTTGGATTGTGATCAATAATTCTTTGTAAGATAGATCTGATGCTTATTTCATTTTGTAATCAGAGGGTTTTTTGTGATACTCCAGTATCAAGTGGTACTGTGTGTAATGTCAATAAAGCCTGTCCATTTGTATCAACTGTTTATGTGAAAATGCAGGATTTACAGGACACAGCGTGTAGTGTTGGTATGTAAACATTGAACTGTGTGTTCAAAACATAGAGTAAAGCCCTTTGATGGAGCCTGGGGAATTTCAGGAATTCTCTTGGAATGCCAGGCATTTTGAGGGAGGAGAAAATGGTACCCAGAACAAAATCTCACGAGACAATGGAGTTTTCACTTTTATTTAAACATGTTATTTTCCTACAGTCTAGAGAAATAAAGAAACAGAAACAAATTAGACCACTTATGACATACAGTGAAAGTACTGAGCTATAAAATACAGAGTGATCATTGTTTTTTATGGGTAATTTATTTTGTATCAATTTGTAGAATATAACACGTTGAAACTGATGCTAATTTAAATTTTAAATGTCTGTGAACAGAAAGTAATATTACTGTAATATTTGTGGTAGCCCCTAGAAAATCATTGAAATTTAAAACCCCTTCAAGATCAACCCCCTCCCCCCCTCTTGCCCAGTGGTGGGTTTCTGTTGTGGGCTGGTGTCTATGGGAGAGATGCAGGGGCTTTGTCAGACTCTCATTAGTCACGATCCCCCGCTCACAGAGTGGCCATTAGAGCCTCTTCACCCATAGACTAATCACTCAACCCAGTCACTGCTTACAGACCTGTTTCTCTTCTGTCTGCCACTCTCTCACTTTCTCTCCCTTCATCTCACCAGAATCTTATCACTTCTCTCTCATGTTCCTATCTCACAGTAATCATCTCATTTGCAGACAGTTATATAGGCTATTTACTCATCTTTCTTACAATCCACTATTATCTGTATGTCTGGTAATACCAAATGCTTGCTCGGTTCTGTCCTTGATATCTCCTTTCGCCTCCCCACTCCACAGTCTCACCCTTGGGCATGTGGCCCTCCCCCTCCATATGCCAGTTGGTGGTGGTGTGTGTTTGTGCTGGGGGAGGGGGAGAATGGTGGAGAGTGTGTTGCTGGGGTGTGTTGATGGTAGTATTGAAACAGGTCCAGGCAATGGTCAGTGTGTGTTTAGAGTCAATAACCTTGTGTTCAATAGGAACAATAGGAGGGGTAAGTGAGTGAGTGTGTGTGAGAGAGCGAGATGGGGAGTGGGGGGCAGGGTTGGGTAACAAGCCGACAGCTGGGACTGGGGTTTTGTTGTTGTAGATATGCTTACACACACACAACCATTACACAAAAGTTTGGGTATTTGTTTGGTTTTAAAGAGGAACATGTTTGTTAAGTAGAAATAGATTGATGTAATCTTACAAACCTCAGAATTTACATAGGTGAAAATAAATAAATTCCTTGTTCCTCTTTCGATTTAATTATTTACCCATCAGTGATGAGCGAGAGGTTTTGACTGCTAAATGCCACCAGCTGAATGCGACTGTCTGAGTTAGAATAGGAAAACCCAGACAGGACTGAACTCACCCAATCAGGAACTGTCAAGTCAGTAAATGCTTATCAGCCAATAATATGTCGGCCAATCAGAGGTGGCACAGCAAGTAAGTGCTGAGCAACCAGAGAAAGCCGAGCTGCTGGGGGCAAGGCTGTTTCACACCCCCCCTACTGGACCACATCTCACCTTCAAAGGACTCCCTACAGGTTTCAATCTCAGTAAATGGATCGTTTTTAAAGGAAAAATATAAGGTAAATATAAATATAAATCAGAAATTTATGTGGTTTAATCCCCTATTGCAGTGGTTCCCAAACGTTTTCTGCTTTTTTGCAGAATAAAAAAAATTCAAGCCGCCCCCCACCCCATTTACACATAAACACAATTTCAGAGGTATTTATTTAATACATAATAATTAAAACGTAATTGTTAAAATTTAGTGTGTGACAACTTACTGAAAAAAACTAAACAAGGAACTAGTCACTTTTAGAGTAGAAACATTAAAAGTAAAGCATGCAGCTTTACTATGTACTATTTTCTTTACTATGTATAAGCATTCATTGTTTTTTAAACAGATTTTCTCAAACTGACCTCTCCACAAAAATGAACATTCATAGAACGGAATATTGAGCGGAGCGTCACACATTAAGTGGTGCACGCTGAATACTGCTGGGCAGTGTGGCAGATATTTTTGGTTGTTTATCTCTTTTAAATCTCTTAAAAAATCGTCTGACTGTACACTAGCCTTGCCATGCAAGACCCTATGGTGGTCTATGGAGGAAACAGTTAGCTTCTAAATCTATACAGTTAGCTTCTAAATCTATACAGTAGCCTCACAGGGGTAAGCACGGAAGATCTGACCTACATTACCATCAGCGTTGTGATCTGAACACAGTGTGGTCTGAGTAGGCGTTCATTTTTATCAGGAACGCTTCCCATGTCCCACATTCCTAGCACACTACTCCAAACATATTTTAGCAGGAATCCCCAGTGAACAAAAGATTTAAGATATAATGGTCAGGTGAGTCTCTAGGGGTAAAGGTGGGGCTATCTTTAGTACCGCTTGCTAAAGCAACTATTGTTATTATTACTTGTCATTTTGTAATAGTTTTCTATAAAAAAGCACAATTTCTGCTCAAGATACCTCATATTGTGCAGCTTGAAGAGAAGCATACTGTTACTTTTCTAAGTGATCCGACAATTTTCCCTAGTAGATGTAAATTGGCCCAAAAATCCATTTAGGAGGAATATGAGCTATTTAAGAACAAAAATATCACAGAAAGGGTGTAGGGTTTTTTGACTTGGCCAGTAAACAACATCTAAAAACATCCTAGCAACCACTGAACACCTTAGCAACTGCATAGCAATGCCCTGGTACCATGGTACCGAGTAATTGACACTCACATTTCTTTCTAAATAAAAATATAGAATATATAATACAGAATATATTCTATATAAAAATTGAGCTTGCAGTCATGTGGAAACACACGTGTTGTGTAAGATTTTATCTGTGTAATAGACATGGCATTATTACATAGAAGGCATAGGAGGCTATGGTTTCTATTTTCTCTCCCCCAGCACAGCACCCTGTCTCTCTCTCTCTCTCCTTCTGGATGTGTCTCTTTCTGTCACTATCCTAACAGTGGAGATTCCCACATTGTGATGTGGGACACAAAAGCCCAATGAGATGTGTGATACAGACAGATGAATAAGGAATGAAGACCACGTCCATATAACAGATGAAAATGACCATTGATGTATATCACACACCCGACCATATCAATGTAACAGACAAAATCTTTGCCTCAGCAGCTGACCTTCTATAAATGCTGTTTTAACCTGGTGCATCAGTCCAGCTCTCCTGTACAACAGGAAGACATTAAGAAAGAGAGTAAAAAAAAAAACAGCAGACAGAGATGACAGATCGTCCAAGACTGCACTCAGCTGTGCCAGCTCTCATAAATCATACATGCCTCTCAGACACAGCGCCATTTTATACTCTAATGATCAGCACAGCCTCTTTATTCTCTTAGCTTGCTCTCCCATGATTCCCTTGTTTAAAGGTTCCACGGCTCTCAAGCATCAGCGCATACTGGAGATACAGTATGTTTCAGAGGTCTCATGAGTGGGGTTTACAGCAGATCATTCTATAAGCCTCAGGCATTAGATGCTTTCATAAAGAGTCTTTATAGGGTTGATGCATTACTGCATGGAATTCTTGCGTTATGTTAATAAATGGTAACCGGTGCTTATGAAGTTATAGAAAACGTTGACGTATATATTACATAAGCATATGTAATGTATACATATATAATATGAATGATTTTATATGTACATATATAAAATGAATTATTGTATTATAAAATAATACAATAATTTTTCAAGCAATGTACATTTAATCTTTTAGTAGATTTTATTTACAAGCGATTTACAAATGAGAAAATGCTCAAGCGATTCATCATACAGGCGCTAACAATATTAGCTGTGAACAGCACCTGATCCTCTGAGTACCCAGTTCAGGCTGAATTATTTTGAATCATAAAGTACAGAAATGAAAGTATTAAACCAGCACATAACAGGGACAGAAATGTAACAAATTTGTATGTTTCAGACTGTTCTGACAATTTAACACAGTCAACCTGTTAACACACCCTGAACACTAAAACTGAATCTTCCACACACAATTAGAAGAAAGGGTGTGGCTTTTTTGACAACAAATGTGGGCATAGCAACACTCTAGAACACCTCTATCACCTGGAACACCCCAGTAACCACACAGCAGTGCCCTAGCAACCACATTCTTATTTTAAAATCTCTCTTCCTTTATGCCCACTATGCACCTGTGTTTTTTCCCTGCCCACTGTACTGATGGTGAGGGGCAGGGCTTTGGGCTTGGGGTTTTACAACTCTCTCCTCCTATCTTAAAGACACCAGTGGCGTATATGTTAGGTAGAGAGACCTAAGGGGCTGCATTCTACTACTATCTCTCCCACACTCCACCAGCTCCTCTTATGATGTGAAAGAGAATTTTATAATCGGGTGGCTGAAGAGATGAGATGAGGGGAGAGAAGCAAGAAAGAGAGAGAGATAGGAAGGAGAAAGTGTTGACCTAATTCTGTGCAAATTGCTGCTCTGCTCTGCTGTGGTATGCAGCTCTCTCACTTGTTCTTTATCTCTCTCTCTCACTCTCTCTCTTTTGTAAATTTAATGTCTGAAACTAGACTTCAGAAGGCACAGAGCTTCTGCCTTGTCTTTCTCTTGGGTCTTCTAAATCTAACAGTGTAGCTTGAAGGCTTTAAGCTTCTATGCTGCTATTGCATATCTTCATGCTAAGCGTATGACGATTCTCCACACAACACCAGCACTTAAACACACATCATAAAATAGGCCACTGTTAAAATCCATGAAGTTCATCCGCAGTGCACTTTAAAGAAAACATACATGGTGATGATAATAAAAACTAAAAGCAAAGAGACAAAAACTGCAACCTTTCACAGGACAGAAAACTCATGAGATCTCTTTAGTATCACAACAGCAAATGGAGACTTTTGCTTAGGTGTCCTGCTTCTCTAACTCTCTCCTGAGAAACAGACTCCTGAGAGTTTCAGAAAAGATTTCAACAAGGTCACAGTGTTTGGCATTAACAATATATATACAAGTCTGCAATCAAACATTTTATATTTGTACATAACCTCAAACATTGTTGTCAAATTCTTCCAGGATTAAATTGCCCGAGCTATGGTATCCATATTATTTTTAATTTTCATAGTCTCACTGTAAGCTAACAATTGTCTGTTTTAATTTCTCCTACTAAATTTTAAGAGAAAAATCTGTGCCATTAATATTAATAATAAAACACTGCTGAGATCTCCACTATGCCTCCTGAGCAATAAAAAAGCAATACAATTTTCTTCGGGCTTTTACGACCCCACCAGCAGTTTTCCAGAACAGATTGAAAATGATGATTGTACAACAATATCTAAAAGAAGGCCATAAATGCAACTATTAATAGTGTGGTCTCCTGGGGTGCCGAGGAGAACGTTTAAATAATGAACAAGATTACACAGCCACTAGTGAAAGTGAAGGTCAAGGCATGAACTCTGAATAAAAGGACTTTCTGAACCACAAAGCACTTGTAAACATACTGCGAAGAAGCCGATCTATTCCCACGATCCGTTTTCAGACTTGCGTAACCCAACAGACTTCTGTCTATCTCTATATCCAATCATTGTACATCTCCTATAAACTAAACAGAAGATGGGCTGCTGTTCTGTGGAGGGTTTAATGGTCAATATCTGCCTTTTGTGTATCTGGTCTCCATGTATGTTGACAGGTGCTGTCGGTGGGTAATTGGGTACCATCAAAGTGTTACTCAGCACATGGTCAAGCAGTGGAAAAGTGGACAGCACTTACCCCTCTGTCACAGTATGCCACTGATACCACAGCAGGGTGAGCGGAGGATAGAAACAACACTTTCTAAACAGATCATTAGCGTATCTGTGGTTATTTAATTAAGTGCATGTACTACATTAGCAGCAAACAGACTGAGAAATTGTGAGTAACATGGCAACCTCTATGTGAGTACCAACTAACTCCCAGTGTCATTTTACAGAAAGGCTCCTCTTTTGTTTGCCACAGACTGTGTATATTACAAACTGTGAGTGGTGTCTGGCAATGCAAAACTTGCCACCATGGTGATGGGGTGTTAAGAGTGGTTGCCAGGGTGATGCTATTCAGTTGCAAGAGTGTTTCTTAGCACACTTCGATGTGGTTGTTAGTGTGTTCTTGATGGTTGCTAGGCTGTTGCTAAGGTGCTCTTGGTGGTTGCACCTTAGCAACAGCTAACAGGTGGCTAACTGGTCAAAAGAGATCACCTCAAGTCAATAGCACGTTTTCACTGAAGCTGAATATTGGTGATTAGTGGTTTGTTCAAATAATATTATTAAGCACAACTAATTGGCTCAGTACTAATGAAAGGCCTGATGCAATATTGCACCAGATGGGCCCTTTGCATTCCTGAGTGACTGTGAAGCACTGAGTGACTCTGGGTGAGCCATGTGCTTGCTATCAAGCACCAATTAGGCTCCTTATTGCTATTTGTGATGCAAATCACACTGGATCAATAGCCTTGTATTTACCCTATCAGAAACCCCCTGCCACCCATAATTACTGCCCCTGGGACCAATCAAATCCAGACAGAACTATTCTCTCTGCAAACATCCCATACACACACACAGCTGCAAAAATTAGTGCATTTAAGGAATTTATCAAACAAGCTTGTATAAAGTGACTTAGAAAAAGTGCTTTCGCTTTATACGTAAAAAGCACTTCAGACTGGAAAATATTCAGCAAGACAGCTGAGTACAAATGCTGGGAAACCGCCAATTATAAACAAACACAAACAAACTGGCAATAAAGTAAGTAAACAAACAGTGATGACCAGAGGATAGGGAATGTATTCCTGAGAGGCCAGCAGTGGGTGGTCACATCTCATCAGCACTGTGATGAGTGACAGGCTACCTGTGTGGGGTAAATAAAAGAGAGGACACGGGGAGATGGCTGCCATACGGCCACATTAACCAAAGTAAGTATTGCTCTTAAATCAAAGTCACAGGGGGCTCTCTCACTGCTAAAGGGCTTGTTGATATACTGTATTGAAGATGAAATGAGAGCTATACATACATTTACAGTTGTGTATATTTATTAAAGCATTAAACCATGAGAGGCTGTGATTATATCTTTGGTAAGAATTGTTTACACAGACTGCCTTGAGATTTTTTATTACATGTCAACAGTAATATGATATGAAGTAATATGATAGACGCTGATAGACACTAATGCTTCATAAACAAAAAGCAATAATAATGATCTGAGAAAACGATTTGCCGCCAGGTAATATTGTTTGTCTTATTGTAACTGTTTATGTTGGTTACATTAATAATAATACTGGCCTGGTCAAATGTGTGTTTAAGATCGTTTTACAATAGCTTCAAATGCAGCTAATTCAATCAGAATTATGAGTTGGAACTATATATGTTTTTAACATGTTCTTATTTGATTAGGGACCTGGAAATAGTGCAGAATCTTAAACATCATAGCGCTTCTTTGTTTAACATACTCTGCAGTCCTAGAACTCCGTTTATTTTTAGCTTTAAATTAGATTTTGAATCCCAGATTTTCGATGTGGACTTTTGGAGCCAACTATACATAATGTTTATTATTGCTTTAGGAAAGTAAGCAGTTCTTGCAAATAAGAGAGGGAGGGAAAGCAGATAGCTGAGCTCGTGTAGGACCTCATTAACTTCACACCAACAAATGCAATAGCTGCTCATAAACCTGTGTATGTGTGCGAGAGAGAGCGAGAGGGAGAAAGAGCACCATGCATCCTCGCTCCGTGAAGATGGCACATCTCTAAATGGTGCCTCACCTACACACACACACAACCTCAATAATGTGGTGTGAAGTGACAGCTGACACTGACGGAGACTGGAAAACGAGAGATTAGGGCAGTGTAGCTGAAGACAGAGAAAAAACTAAGATACACTAGGGAGAAAGAGAAGGGGGTGGCAAAAATCATTCCCCCATCTGCCTGCTGCATAAATATTTCACACACAAATGCACATGCGCACACACACGGCAGGAGCTGGTTTACACCAGGAGGTGGTGTATACTGTGCCCACGTCAATGAGACACTTCCCATGTGTTCCTTTTTACAGTAATCTATATTAGGAGTAAACAGAAACCTTTGTTGACTATAGATGTGTATTTTTGTATCGCCGCTAATGATCTCTGCTAATAATATATTATGCTAACCTTTCTAAACGACATTGTACTAATTATTTTTGGTCTCTGCTGCATCATGTGGAAATAGGGCCGAGATGTGCTACACGATAAATCATTTTTTCAACCGCTACACAATTAAGCCTCAATAAATTATGCAAGAGTCCCTTCAAACCTCTTTCAACATTCAAAAAAGGTACAAAATCTGGCACATTCCACTAGTACAGTACTATTTGGTGTTAGACGCACATATCCCAAGTTAGAAGATATAAATTATTGTCTATCAATAAAATTAACCTAGCATTAAATGTAGCTAGGTTTAAAAACACATCAAATGCCACCCCCAATCCTCCAACAATATCAACATTTTAACGTAATACAATAAATTTGTGTGCCACATTGTAAACACAACCCTGTTACTGACATTATTTTGATACTTTCAACAGCATTGTCTCAACTAACAGGAATGTTCTCTCAAAGTTATCAAAGTTCCTGCTGTATAATGTTAATAGAACTTTTTTAACGTTATATGTCTACAATCATTATATGTCTACACGTTCTAAAAACCTTAGGGAAACTTTAGGGAAACATTCCTACAACCTAAAATTGTTAAAAGCAATATTCTTTTAGTTGCCTGCATTTATGAAGCACAACCATTTAACTCTGCTACCCAAGTTAGTCTAGCAATGTGCATCTCAGCCAATGCATTCATATCTCAATGCCCCTGTATGACGCTTGTGTTGTGTGCAACTTGACAGGGTCATATTTACATACTCCTCTGGATGGACTGGCACTAGTAGTGGCTGTAATTAGAATGTAATGAACAGTCTAGACAGTGTTCATCTGGATTAGGTGGCTCACAGAGGTCACTTCAGCCTGTGTAGTATTAGTAGAGCCATGCTGTTCTGCTTGACGTGCATGGACAATTTTGGGATGGGGCTGCAGGGTGAAAAGCAGGTCGCAGCACATCTAAATCTTGTGGTGGATTGTAAGAGAGGGTGATTTGGATGTTTGTAAAGGAGGCTGAAATTTGCATGTGGGGGATAGGGGGGTACAGCTAACATTTGGACTACATTACCCAACAGCAACATTCTCTCATAAAGCTACTTTAACTCAGAAACTCAGAAAAAGTGCTATAGAGCACCAATTGAAGTCAGACATCAGTTTTTAATACTTCTGCTTACGCCAAAACTCTGATTTTGCTGAGATGTGAGCAGATGATGTCACACAGCACCCATGAAGATACACAGCCAGTAATAAGCATTCATTTTTTATCAAAGAAAATGCACCCAATGAACTAAGGTCCACCATTACATAGTAACAAATGTTGCTTGCAAAGACAGGGATGCAAAACAATGTAAATGCTTTTATTGTTGATTTAATTTTTAAAGTATTGCATGCTGAAGATTTCGTCCAAAAAATGGTCTAAGCATGCCAGTTAAACTGCCATATAACATCCACACAACTTTTAATAAAATATACATGGACTTAATCTTTTGAACATAGTTTTGATTTCTTGCCACTGTCACCTTACGTTGTCAGACTAATTTCTTGGACACTTGTTAGTGATGCAAATGTACATTTTATGATATTATTGCAAATTCTACACACATTTTATAATTCTCCTGTTTTCTCTTATAAATACAGTTTTCTGATTTAGAATGAAACAGCATTTGCATACACCTGCACATCCATAATGAAAACCATGCAAATGAAAATAGGCAGTATTAGTAAGATGATGAGTCAGTATTTCAAAGGTAAATGTAGTTATTAATAATGACAACTCATCCTGCACCACACCGATTTTAAAATGTCCCTCCCCTCAATACCAATTCATGGTTCAAGGCTGTGACATAGCTAAAGCATATTCCTTTTTATTCTTTAAAGGAAATGCTTTTTGATATGTTCTTTACAAACTTCCAGTTTCAATAGGAAGTACTGTGCTCGTCAAGTGATTTCACACAGCCTTTAAAGCAATAACAGGAGGAGTGCAAATAAATTGGCCTTACTCGCATACTGTGGGTGGAAAGCTGCTACAACACTTCTGGGTCTCTGTTCATTAGTGCTGCCTGTGAGGCATGGGTCTTTAAACACATCCTAGGATGTGATGAGAATGTTAAGTGTGAGTTATCTCTGACTTCACTGACTCACACACACACACACACACACACACACACACCTGTCTCTCTCTAGCTTTCAGGACTGAGACCATCATAGATTTCAATGTATCAGACAGACAGAAGCATTCAGAAATACACTAGATCATGTTTAGGGGTTTCGATGGGTCGTTGTAACAACAATTGTGTTCATAATCTTCCTGTTTAACTCACAATCTTCATTGTGTTTTGAGAGCTCCCACAATCATTTATTTTTATTTGGACAGGAATGAAAAATCAGAACTGCTCCGTAAAGACCATGTCTGTTAACAGACCCTGTACGTCATTAAAACATTCCAGTATAATGAGCATGTTTTGTTGCAATATACTATTTTCGCTTCATTTCTTATAAAATTAAAGGATAAAATGCACAGCTAAACATGTTGTTCCGAATTGCAAATTGTGTAAATTACAATCTGAACTGTCATTGCATTAAGATAACAAAATACCCACAAGCATCTGCAAACAAATTTTACTAAACATATTTAGTTATTTTGGCATTAGCTTTAACCAATTAGTCTGGAGATCATGTTTAGTGAATGTTAGGAAGTCATTTCCCCTCAAGGTCACACAGGTGTCCTAACAAATAACCACACATGTAGTTCACAACAATGGTTATTGAAATGTTTTACTAATGTTTTGACAACCACAAACTATCTAAAGTTATGAAAGAGCATATGAATTGTTTGATCATTTTTAACCTAATACACTTATTTTTGTGAAATGTTTGGGCCACTGTACACATACACACATGCATACAGGCGTGTGTTACTTGTGCTTTAACAGTTATGGGGTGGATTCAGTATGACCTTCCACCTCTCTGGCACAGGAAGAGGAAGTGACCCGTGGTCGCAAAAGTGAGGGTTGGGTAAAAGTTGCTGAGCGGAAAGACAGAGACAACGAGAGAGGGAGTGCTCTCATAATAAGCAAAGATCCGGTGCTGGTGTGGCTAAGGCCCAGGAAACAGTGTATATTCACTAAAACAACATCTCAGCAGGAAAAAAGCGTCAACGTCACCCATCGATCAGACAATATCACTGTCATTTTTGTTTACTCATATAGCCATTCCACTCTCTACGGCTATAATAAGCAAATGTGGCAGGGTTATGAATCAAGAACCTTTGGAATCTTTGTGGAACAATGTCATGGAAAATTCTAGCTCAAACCCCCTGCACTGATTCTCAAGGAGATGAATAAAATATTCTAGAACGGCGCTACATGAGGAGTGCTCAAGTGCTTTCTTCAAGTGTGACAGGTCTGTGGTGACATCACAGAGAAAAAGGTGTCTGATTGGCTAAGAGTGCTCCATCTCTGGTTCGAGAGGTTTAAGAGAGCCTCCAGTCATTACTGGTTCCCAAAGTGCACTCACTTTTTCATCAGCTTGCATCACGCACTTACTGAGGCTTAAAACTACACATACATATAACGTGCACACACAGATTGTTAAGACATATCGCAATCTTCCTTTATCATCCCACCTCTCAGACTTTTAGTTAAGCTAATGCGCTAACCACAATCATGTTTTTCTTTTCGTGATTCACTTTTATTTCCTCAAGATATTTTAATATAGGGCTGTGCAAGACATATCCATTACAACAGAACATTTAGACACATAGAACACAGCTCTCTCTCATCATGCTCTGGTGGGACAAGGGGTGGGGGAGGGGTGTTCATGCAGAGCAATCTGAAATATTCATGTATGTGCGGCTACCTCTTAGTGTGACGGAATGTGCATGTGGGCCGAGGACTGCGTGTTTCCTGTGTGTAAGATGGAAAGGAAACAATAATATTTGTTGAGTTGTGCGTTTCAGACAAAAACATGGAAGTAATATGGTGCGTGTATGTAATATGGTGCGTGTATGTGGATGTACATATCTACATGCATAAGTGAATTTCACAAAACCTGTCAGGAAATTATAATGAAATGATGCATATTTTAAATGACGGTCCAATATTTTGCATTACGTAAAATGGCAATAAAAATGTAGGATTAATATTTGCCTATTTCTGATATGTATTTCTTAATGACAAATATTAATTATTTGTTTTATTTTGAGATTTGACCCCAGAATGTTTCCGTGAGATTCAACCACATGCATGTTTGTATATTGAACTATGAATTAAACATGAAGCCAGCATGCCTTTGCTGCTCTGTCTCTGATAGGCCCAAGTAAATTGGCTTAGTGATTGGTTATTTACAGTTGACTCCCAGGATAGAGTCTCGCTTAGATTCATCTTCAGAAAGGCACGATGGGGGTCCAAAGACTGTAGAGTCAACTTGTGTGCGCCTTCTCAGAATGGCTGCCATTCACATCGGCCACATTCCGTTCATCTGACTGCACCCATTCAGTCTCAAAATTCATTTTCCTGTCCACACAATATGGAGGAGATAAGACTGGGGCTCATTTGCCACCCCCAAACCCATTGACATTATTTGCATGACATGCAGACAAGCTTAAAACCAGCTGTCAGTCATTTGTATGCTATTATTGTTACCGTGAGCCATTTTTTATCCTCTCCTATCCCATAATCTAGTGCTTTGAACCCTTCTGAGTCATGGTCATCCCCCAAAACTGCTCACAAAAGGTAACTGTAGGCAACAGCAACTGCACTGGTTGCTATGTGTGGATGCCATGGCAACCACCAATAATCTATATGGGACTCACGTATTGAATGGCTGTAATGGATTGAACTTTGGGGGCTGAGGGGAAAACCATGTATTGGAAGCTAGTTTTCATCATCTCAGCTAGCAAGAGGCGGCGCCTCAGAGGCGTGGCCACTGTCTGTGCTCCAACGGGTCAGAGGGAAATGCCAGCTATTTTCAGTTTTGTGTAGACCCACGTCATAGATGGTCACAAAAGCCAACATCGCAATTCACAATCAGTCAATTAACTGATTCACGCTTCAGCTGCTGCGCCTTTTTAGTGTGCTGTTGCTAAGTCATTATGTTTGTGTTTGCGTTGAACTGTCTTTCTGAATAGGAGAACTGCTACACAGTTAATTTTACAATTTAACTGTTTATGTGTATGTGTGGATGGTGTACGAGTGAAAAAGATTGTTTCACTGTACACCATTAAAACATGTTTCTATTCAGTGTCCAATATCATTTTAATAATTTTGCATGGTGTTATGCCTTGTGTCATTTATGGTAATATGAATACATTGGACACTGTTGCATACTTTTGTACAATAAACAATATTGGTTCAAGTGTTGGGTCCCCACTTAATATCCAATGTAAATCTGGGTCCTGAGACAAAACCAGATAACAACCTCTGCCTTACAGAACTAGTGTGTGTGTATGTCTACAGGAATGGGCCCCAGAAAGGTTCCACTGGGTTAAAAAGGCCCTTCGCCAGACTAGCAGAACAGAACAGCAAAGTAAATCACTGGTTAAACAATCAGTGCAGAAAGACAAGAAAAAAACTGATAAACAGCTGCAGCAAAAGAAAGATATGTGAAGACTACTGTACACATACTGTAAACAGACCAGATAGACAAACAAACATGCAGACGCTACGCTGTAGGTCACATGACAGTGAATGGAGAGAAAGTGACCGTGAGCATGACTGAGAGATGCAGAGGTGGGACATGACAGTGTGACTGCAGGAAGTCTCTCATCTTCTCAGCATTCCTAAAGACATACTTGGCAGGATGTGTGGGAGGACAGAGCTAAGATCGTTTTCCTGTGTGGAAAATGGTAGTGGAAGATGCTATAGACTGCAGCCTTCAAGAGATAAAGAGTTTAAGCTGAACTCGAACCACTGCAAACTCACCAACCATGTCATAAACCCACTGAGAGCTATTACACAGTACATACATCTGTCTCAAGCACATGTGTGTTGCCATAGGAGAACCATCTACACAGTGTTTCACCAAAAACAACCACCTTTTTACTGTAGCTATTCCCCCAGAACTGTCAGACAAGTCATTTAGACAGCAGGTTGCTAAAAGCTGAGCACCTTTTCTTAATTAGTAAGTGTAAAAGTGACTTAAAATTGCTGATGGAAAATCAGAATAACTATATATAATACTGCAGTTCCATTGTTTAAAACATAGAAATTCATTTCACATTTAGTGCACTGCCATAAATAGGATACGTTCAGAGAGTAGGAACGTCAGAAATCAGTCGGGAAATGGAAACAATCAATAAATGGATTCACTCTAAAAACCCACAGCAGATGTGAATGTCAGTGTATGTGCATCATGTAAAAGCTGATCGCTACAATCTCTAAAAGCTCTTAAATGACACAACATCTTAAGACTCTTTGCTGTGGACAAATAGAAAAAGAAAAAAGCGAGAGATTCACTCTTAGCCAAGTTGGTACAGCATTGCCTGCTGTAATCCACCTAGAGGTTGGTACTGCCAAGATGGGCGCTTTAAATAATACCACTTATGCCCAACAAGTAGGTCTGTCTGGGATTACACAAATATTCCCTGCAGAATAAGGGTCCTTTTTGAAATCATAAATGACCAGCTTTTGGTTGATCAAAATCCCCTGGTGTTCTGCCCTGTGGTTGCAAAGTCCACAGGCGTTTAGCAGCTAAATATAAATCAAAAATCTCCTGGACTGAAGGGAATTATATAACTATTATTACAGAAAAAAAACCAACAACATGAAGTGCACTGACCCACATGAGGTATGATTAGCCTAAAAAAATGGAATTTGTTTGGTAACATGACACAAAACGTGGCATGTGTTTCAAGCTGATGTGATTTCAGGCTTTCTGTAGGAGGAAAGCGGAGGATGAAAAGAAAAATGGGGGATTGTATTCAAACGCATCCACTTCCTTTGGGAATGAGAGTTCCATTTGGTGTGGAAGCCAGCTGTCATGGTAAAGCTTCATTGGGCATGAATGTGAAAGGACGCTCTCTCTCTCTGGCTTTATCTTTCTCCTTCCCTCTTGCATTCCTACTGACCTCTTGCCTTTTTCTGCCTCTATTTTCTTTTCCCTTTCCTTTCATTTTTTTCTCTCGTCCACCCTCAGCTATCAGCCCCTATAACTTTGCTTGTTTTCTGTCTTTTTCTCCAGTTCTCTCCAGCCCATCTCTGGTTCTCTGGGTTGGGGAGGGTCACAGACTCTGTTTATCTTACTTAAACTTTCATTTCCTCAAAGAATCTTTGTGGCACACACACGCATGTATGCAAATACACACATCCACACATCGTCACGCAGCAGGCCGAACGTGTTATGCACAGAACACTGAATAATCACTGACTGAGCCAAAGTCTTGAATCAACAGATTCTATTCTGCAACATTTTAAAGCAGGTCATTGCATGGAAAAGTGTAATAATGGAAATAAGGACTATGACTTAACAATAGAAAACAACAACTAAATTTGTTCATTTTTTGAAGAATTTGTGTTTGGTGCTTTTCCTTCAAACGCGACCATAATGTCAAGGCGTTGCTAAACAAATACAATGGTGTTCTGAGTGATTTTTACCTCATTGTGATACAGCTACCTCTGGGTTTTAATAGTAATTAACCCGTTTGTTATCTGCCATGAAAAATCTGAATGTTTAGAAAAGTTCAAACAGCCTCAAACAGCAGCAAGTTGCAGAATATGAGGCATCATTCACGTCTAAAGCATGAGTTACACACCAAAGCTCATAAGTTGGGGTTAGGAGGACATTCTGTGTATGAGCAATGGCAGTAGTTATGCATGCACCACTAATACAGTCACCCTATCTGAAGGCTGAGAGTGAGGGGTGGAGAGCAGTGATTGGATGTAACTCTACCCTCTCAGCTCCACTGGGCCTCTGGGTATCTTCTTCTAGACCTGTGACAGCTGTCCACTCTCTCCCATATGCCACTTAAATACAATGCATGCTGCTGGGTGTCTGTCTTACTGGCTGAGGTGTGACCCGTCCATGTCACAATGTCATTTTCATAACCCTTAGTGTGGACTGCTCACATCACATCAGTACACAGTTCTGTAGGGAAAAGTGAACCTGGTGACAGTAAAAGCTGTAAACAAATGTAAGCATAAGTGTTAACAGTAAACATACCAGTTGGGCAAAAAAGACTTAGTGCAAAAACAACTGTAGAGGATGAAGAATGCCCAGTTGTGTGCATATATAAGTTTGTGTGTGTGTGTTTGTGATCCTTCAGTCCAGTTACTGACTATTGAGCAGCACAAGGTGTTACAAGTACTGCACTTCTGTGGTTCAGATTTTACCTCTCTTGACAGGCCGTTCAGGGTGTCTTGGAGGGGAGAGGTGTCCAACCTGCAACATCTAGACACTGGGGTGCCCCAGGGCTCAGTTCTTGGACCACTCTTCTCCATCTACATGGCATCTCTAGGATCTGTCATTCAGGAACATGGCTTTTCCTATCATTGCTATGCTGATGACACTTAGCTCTACCACTCTTTCCACCCTGATGATCCCACGGTACTGACTCACATCTCAGCCTGCCTGACGGACATATCATGTTGGATGAAGGATCTAAAACAGAAATGCTTGTGGTTTTATCCAACCAGTCACTTCATCATAACTTCTTAATCCAGCTTGATGGGGCAACCATCACTCCATCCAAGACGGTCAAAAGCCTTGCAGTAATGATTGACGATCAACTGAGCTTCTCTGACCACACCTCTAGAACGCTTAGAATCCTGCAGATTCGCTCTCTACAACATCAGGAAGGTCAGACCCTTCCTATCAGAACATGCAGCACAACTCGTCGTTCAAACTCTTTTTCTCTTTTTCCAGACTGGACTACTGCAATGCTCTCCTCGCAGGGCTTCCGGCTTGTACTATCAAACCCCTGCAGTTGATCCAGAACGCAGCAGCTAGAGTGGTTTTTAACGAGCCTAAAAGAGCACACGTCACTCCACTGTTCATCCAGTTGCACTGGCTGCCAGTAGCTGCTCGCATCAAATTCAAGGCTCTGATGTTTGCATTTAAAGTGACTACTGGATTCGCACCTTCTTACCTGCTCTCACTTTTTCGCATTTATGTGCCCTCCAGAAACTTGCTTTCAGCTAAAGAACGTCGCCTTGTGGTTCCATACCAAAAAGGGAAGACTCTTACTTTGACTCTGCCCGGTTGGTGGAATGAACTACATAACTAGAACTAGAACGGCTGAGCCATTAGAGGTTATCAAGAAACGACTACAAACAACTATTTCGTCTTCACCTACTTAATTCAAACTACCACACCACCACTACCTCTACTTTTACTTCTTTAAAAAAAAAGAAAAATGGCTTCTTACACTGTGTTGGAATACCTGAGACCTGTTTATAGCACTTATTCATTGTTTCTCTTATAGTTGTTGAAATTGCTTCCTTGTCCTCACTTGTAAGTCACTTTGAATGAAAGCGTCTGCTAAATGACTAAATGTAAATGTAGTTTGCTGGAGTCAGATGTAATCCAATTTATTATCCAGGGTGCAGACATTGGAGAGCAGGATTGATGGGAGAGCTGGCCGGCTAGCGTTTGTTTTTAGCCTAGCACGGAACCCCACCCTCTTACCGCTTGTGATGTCCCCTCCCCCGGTCATCGCATCAGGTGACGCTGAGGGCTGGAGGCCTGGTCCCCGCAGCAAGCAGAGATTGCGTAGCTTCTCCAGCAGATCATCATGCAGAGTAGCTGTAGTGTATTTTCTGCATTTTGTGAGTATCTGGTGGTTGTATACATGAACACCGGTAGCTCCAATGTCCATGCGCCATTAGAGGTTTGTCAAAACAAACAAAAAGCACCATTTTGTATCCGGAGTGGCCGCTGCGCACTACTGTCGCCATCTTTGCTAAAGATGTGGATACAGTGTCACCTTTGACATGGAATTGTACAATTTAAAGGTGCATCGAATAATACTTTTCAAGTGTTCTGACCAACATACTTAAATTTGATGTAAATTTTTTGCCATTCAAATATCTTCTCTTATCTAATTTATTATGCAGAGGTGAATATGAGTATGGAATGTTAATTTGAATGTCCTGAAAAGTCCAAATCAAATTAATCCTTGCATCCCAATTGACATACTATCAATCCTAAACATTGTTCAAAATGAGAATTAGTATGTCCCAAATCGTAGTGTTAAAATGAGGATCCTTAAAGTACCTCATTGGCCTACTATTTTCAGTGAAAATTTGAAGTGCAGATCCATGAACACACTTAATGTGTGACATTACCCACAACTCATTGCGAGAGAGAGATGCTTCACTAAATTAATACAGCGAGTAAGTAAAGCTTCAATGAATTAATAAATAAAACTATATAGCAAACACTACATAAGCAATATTGAATAAAAAATTATTAAATGCAAAGAGGGTTTGTATTTTCATGCGTGTGTTTGTTAACAATCATAATGTTGTCTAGGCAACAACGGTCATTTCTGTTATTCGTTAGTCCCTCGCATACTCTTTTGCTACACACTAAAATTTATATTTTTCCCATAACAAAAACAGTACATATTTTTAGTGTATAACATAACTAGGCGAATTGGGACGCAGCATGAAATTCCACCTAATATAGGTGGGTTTGCCTCTAGGTGTCAGCCATGTTGAAATCACATGACCTGCTTTGTCGTGATGCTGCATTCATATCTTCAGGCATTTAAATTCAGGATCTCTGTTTTCTCATCTAAAGAAACATAACTGACGAAATAACAAAAATACTTGCACCATTGTGCACAATAGCTGCGCTGTTGAATATACCTCTACTAAATAAATGCCAATGTATGTTACGTGATACAGAGGCCTGGCTAAGGTTGGTCACTGATGAATGAAGATGGCTGTCAAAGAACACAGATGCAGATAATGATAACATCAATTCCTTTTGCACCCCTCACTCTATAGGGCTGTAGGGCCTTTTCTCTGAGTAATCAGATCCTTAGATTGCACTCAGCAGTGAGCTCATAAAGCACACACACACACACAGGGCATTTTACACACTGATTCACAGTCTTGTCAACAAGTCTCATCTACTCAGATTTATCCCCGACATCTCTCTCTGTCCCTGCCACTCACTCACTTAAACACACACACATCTTTAGACAAAAGGAAGGAAGGAAGAAGGGAAGGACAGAAGGAAGGAAGGGCGGCCGGCTCATATGTCATCAGTAAAACAAGAGATGCTACACTTTAATAGAGAACTGGTGTTTGTGTGTGAGTGTGTACATATGTCACAAATGCTAGAAGCAGGAATCCTACCACCTGCTCAACAGGCTATTAGGGACAAAGTCACAGTAAATCAACATGCTTCCTTCTTGTGTGCCTGTCTTCTGAGGTAATCCCCAAATACTGAACTTCATGGGCTGCCCTGACACCCAGAACACCCTGGCACCAGCTTAGCATTGTGGTGGCAACTTTGGCACAGACAAACAAGGACAGGAAGTGGGGTAGAAAGGAATCAGGATTCAGGATTCCTAATAAGGTATCTTATAAAGGCGATACCTTTTTCACCACAGTATTTTAACAGTGACCAAATTACACGCAGTAAAATTCAGCTTTTAGCTAGCAATACCTGTATAATACTCTCAGCTCCATTTAACATTTTACCATACTTGAATCTCTTCCACAGATTTTCTCCAGCAATCATTGCAGGCAATGATTCAGTGTGAGATTCGGTGCAGAATTGGATTTAATAATATCTACCCTATCATAAACACTATTGTCTGAGCATCGGTTCTTTCACTGGTTTGTATTTGTTTGCGGTTGTACATTGTGATTGGGTAAAAGAAGCATCCCTTCAGCTACAATGTGTTTACTGCCTGACTAAATGAACAACGTGTCTCTGGGTCATGTGTCATTAGTCTTGCACGAACCAGCACTCTCTCACACAATGCAAACATATGCATACACACAAACATACACACAGACGCACACATACACAGTTTCTCTATGAAACGTACGCATATTTTTATACTGTACAAACTGTTTATTCTATCCTCTAACCCTCACCTTACCTCTAAACCTAACCCTCGCAGAAATCTAAATTTACATTTACATAAAACATCATTTACTATGTTTATTAACCAATTTCCCTTGTGGGGACTGCAGGCTGGTCCACACAATATAGGTGTGTGTGACTTTTACCATCTTTGTAAAGACATTTGGTCTTTGTAATAGAAGAAAAACAAGCACACTCATACAATTAGCTAGTGCAATGTTACATCCGTGGCCATTAAACCTTTACTGCCCTTGCGTCCACACCGGTAATCATTTTTCCCTGCAGTGTGTTGTCATTGAATGACATTTTACACAAACATTTTAGTCAGTCTGTGCCGCAAAATAAGCATTATTAAACAGACATTTCTTACTCTATATTCTAATTGAATGAGCAGTACTTAAAGCTGTAAAATGACTACAAAACACACTTGTGACTGCACATTATACATTACTATGCCACTACCTAGGTGCTCTGTTGCTTGGCAACTGCAAACAACCTACAATTAGAGAACTGTATAAAATGGGTAGTTCCGGTACTTGATGCTACTATTTATACTATTTGTATCAGTGTGCAGCACCCACGGCTAATCATTATTTATGTTGCATAGCTATGTCCATTTACAGTTTACTTTAAAAAAATCACATTAACACAGTAAAATGGCTTGATGAGAGACACTTTCCTGTGTTGAGGCATTACCTATTGAAACAGGAACTTCGGGTGGGACACATTGAAGGGCATGTTTACTTTATTTAAATTGTCAATAGCCTGTAGTTTACATCACAATCATAAACTAAAATCTGTTAGTTGCTATTGATAGTCAAATGTAGATGGTATTATGGGAAGAGACATTTTTTTCTAGAGACAAAAATTTGTATACGCCTCTAAAGAGAAAGGACGACAGTGAATTTAGCATGGTAAATTTTTTTTATTAGCTTTTAGGAGACAATTAGCACATAAATGGCCTCAAAACAATCAGACAAGAGCTTAAAGTCACAAAACCCCTTGAGTTCTGATCTCATGGGGTCTTTTAAACACACATAAATACAATATTATTCACACTCACACTTATAACTAAAGCTTATTACAGTACCCAGTTTTCTCGGTACTTTCCTTGTTTCCTTGGTGCCACCGTGTTTAGTGAGAAACCTTGTACTATGGTGTTTTGATACAGCTGTACTGAATACCATGAATGACAAGAAGTGAAAGTATGTGAACTAAATGTCAAATGTCTATTCCTCTGATTGTGCCACAGCCCTTTTGTTAGTGCATTCATTCATCCATTCATTCGTTTACGCAGGCAATGGCCTCCGCCTCTGAATTGGCATAGGTCCAACACATAGCATAAAAAGGAAATGGAAAAAAAAGTTATTTACATCCACTTTCAACTGACACCTTTTTACTACAGTAAACACGGGGATGCCACCATTTCTGCGTACTTACCGAACTCACAATGAATCATCACCTCTGCGTCTCCTGGGCTCCAGCTGTAAGTCTAACAGGAAGTGATGCATTTCCAAACAGGAAGGTGTCTTTCCCCCCTAAATAGCTCTTTGATGTCTCACTCTTTCATTCATAAATCTGACAAAGACATAATGAAAAAGCTTATAAATCTTCTTAAACTGAGTCAAACTGAGAAGAAACAAAGATTTTCATTTCTGATTGAGAATGTTGACCTATTGTGTTCCAGTGGTGAATATAGTTTTTTTTAACATGCCTTTGAGGAATGAGCTGTCCAATATTGTCTCCATGTGTTACACTGCTTATAAATTGAACCACTTGATTGAGCATGAAGACAATGAAAAACACACTGGGTACCCAAACAATTCCAAACAAAATGCAATCAATTTCTAAGGACACTCTTCCTGTAGTCAAAACAGCATGCGGTTTTGATTATTTGCTTTCAATTCATGACCAATTTACTAACATTTATATGGCAGATGCTTTTCTTCAAAGTGACATTCAATATAAACATTTCATCTGAATATTAGCTAGAAAATAGTCTAATTAGATCATAACAAGAATATACCAGGAAACAGGAAATTTAAGTTTTTAACACTTTTGCTGGAAATCTGTTTGAGAATGTTTTGACATGAGAGACAAAAATGACCACAACTGGTTCTATTTGACATTTTATTAATTTATTGATAATAATTAAAATTGTATTTGTAAAAATATTTTTACTTTAATGACAGCATGCACTGAACCCGCCATCAGCTTCACCTCCATAACAGTGCTGACTTGCTAAGTCTTTCCCAGATATGTGCAGAATTCTGTCATTCAGTTGTTTTACTGTATTTCTCGTACTAAATGAGGATACTGATTATAAACGCAACTGATTTTTTTGCAGCGTAAGCAACATTAAGCAGCATTTCCTGACAGCAGTGTCATCTGTGTGTGTTGGAAATGAAACAGTCAAGTGTGGATGGAGTTAAACTCTTTGACCTGGGCAAAGACCCAGAACATCCTGACCCTGCATCAACCTCACTCTCCCTCCCTCTTACACACGCACATGAAGTGGGAAGTGGAATATAGTGGACGTGAGTAGAGAGAAAGGAAAGCGAGGGAGCAGGGTCAAGAATGCGGCAGCAGGGGAGTCTGGGAAAGGGGGAGGCGGCTCCGAAGCACTTCCTGTTTTAGGGGGAAAGAATCCATCAACTATGAGACAGGAAGGGTCAGTGAGATAATAAACATACATACATATGCATACCATTACACACATGAACTGCTTGAACCACTGGGAAAACCAGAAATGCATCACTGAAACTGAGAAGCACAGACATACAAATGCTTGCTATATATAATGCAAATTAGTCAAGGTTGGTCTCACATAACCACACCAAGTAAACTAGAAATCTGGTTTGAAATCTGTTTACATGAAGTTCAGATTAAATGGTCTAAAAGAACAGGTTTAAAGTAAACCAAACTCACTTCATCTCTTTAAGATCACTTTAAGATCACATGCTCGTGGTTGCTTATCTCATACATTATGTATAAATGCATTCAAGTAAATCCATATATTTTTAGATGTTATCAAGCAAAACCAGGACAAATTTATAATGCTTCACATACACATCACATCCATGAAAACATCACATACACTTTGGTTCAGTTGGCCCCACTCTACATTTACTCCTGCATGCCTTCTGTCTAGCTTCAGGGAAGATTTTTGGCTCAGCTGAAAGAGCTTGTGGGAATACCCACAATCTCTGACCAGCCGCACTACAGAGAGGAAGTGCAGTGGTTAACGGACTGGTGCAGAGCCAACAACCTGTCTCTGAACGTGGAGAAAACTAAAGAGATGGTTGTTGACTGCAGAAGAGCACACCATAACCACTCTCCGCTAAACATCGGCGGCTCCTCTGTGGAGCTCATCAAGAGCACCAAGTTTCTTGGTGTTCACCTTGCAGAGAACCTCACCTGGTCGCTCAACCCCAGTTCCATAACCAAGAAAGCCCAGCAGTGCCGGTACTTTCTGAGAAGACTAAGGAAAGCACATCTCCCTCCCCCCATCCTCACCATGTTCTACAGAGGCACCATTGAGAGCATCCTGTGCAGC
>JAZGTJ010003985.1:0-16027 GCA_036877575.1 Botia almorhae
GTGTGTGTGCAGCTATAAAAATGAGGCAGACAAGGTGCAGCGGTGCGTGGATAACTACACTGTAGCCCTGAATCAATAATCAACTTTCCCTGGAGTTAGTAAAAGATAATACCATTTCACCCGGCTCATTAAAATGTTAATCACTTTTCTCATTATTTGAAATTGGAAATTTTGATTTGGGTAAAACGTCTTACATAATTAAAGTTAAAGGACTAAAGTAGTTTGTACTGTATGTTCTTTTTTTGTTATTAAAAATAACTACAGTATAAGTCAAGATGGGCTTAGATGTCCAGTAATCATTTAAGACTTGTTTAACTAGATTCTTCTGTGTATGTATATGTCTTTGTATACATACTATATATCTAGTTAAACTAGTCAACCACACTGTTCTGTTTGATGGTTGCTGAACAAATCAGACATTTTAATCTAAACTTTACCTGAGAGAAATTCGTAAGTGGCACTTTAACTAGGGTGTTGTACTTTTAAACAGTTTACAAATTATTTTATTCTTACACATCTGTTTTTTTTTTGCATTTGGTCAAGTTTTGAAAGCATATTTTGTGAACAACCCCTTATAAATTACGACTAATGACCCAAAATTAGCCTAATTATTCAGGACTTCTTTAACTTACGAATGATTAGTCGACTAGACTTTCAGACATCCCACCGGCTAGTCAATTTCGAAAATGTTTACATTTGCTTTTGCTAGTTCCTTCGACACAGCAGCTGGTGTACAACTCATCTCTGAATAACCCGGACAGCACACTTTCAAACTGCCTTTATCTGAACGCTGGTCAGCCTGTTCTCAAAACCTTGAAGATAAGAACATTGTTTCTCAGCACAGATGTGCCCTCAGTGCATCACACGAAGCATTTACAAACACTTACTACAAATCTCTAGCCTTCATTTTACTACTAATCTCTAGCCCTCATTTTACTACAAATCTCTAGCCCTCATTTTTATGAGGTAAAGGACTTGATGCGTATGCATTTAAAATCCAAATTAACCATGACCGATCAAAACCAGCTAAATTCACGTCCTTTAAAAACTGTCCTGAACTTCATCATTCAGTTCCACACCTGATGCATGTTTAACCCACTCAACCCAAAACCGTAATTTGTTGAAAGCCTCAATTTACATTCAGCTGGAAAGAATCTAATTAAAATGGGAGAGAGAATTAAATGAATTAATTAACTGAACGTCTACCCAAAAAGCAGGTTTAGCCTTTGAAGCTTAAGTATTAAGCTTAAGTGTTTTGAGTTTTTTATGTCATGTTGTTGCACTGAAATCTTTGTTTAGCATGGCAAGTCAGGTTTGGTTTACATGGTCTATTTAGCCCTTGCAGATTAACTAGTTTTTTCCTCAAGTTATGGGCATTTACTAGATAGTTTTAATGTGACCTTCATATAACTAATAAAGAAAAAGATTAAAGCAATTTGTTTTGATCAAAATCATTAATGTTGCCTAAAGCTAAAGAAAGGCCCAGATTCACCATTTACTAGCTGTGTCGTGACATTGTTTACCTGCAGATTCAAAGTTTTTTTATCATCATGGCATACAACTCAGGAGATATTCCATTGGTTCCCATAGGCACAGATGGCAGATCTCAAATTGTGTGCTTCTGGGGGGCCTGCACCAGCCAGGCAACTGCCTTTGAGGTGGATGGGCATGCTAACAGATAGATTGCTGAAACTATTACATAGATCTCCTTGGAGCCAACACAGGATGAAGTTCACAATCAGTTGTCTTTAAAGTCCAACTCATTGAGATGATGTCACATGTCGCGATTTACTCCAAACACCTGCCGGCACTGCTTTCCAATTTCAGCTGTTCATCAACCCGAACCTCAGCGGATTAGCGCAGTAGCTTTTAGAAATCAATCTGTCGCAGACTTATTTTTCTGTGATGCTAATGGCTTTGTCACATTCACTGAATGAATGGCTGCAATTTTTGTGTCACTTTATCATACATTACGTGCTCTCACAAATACCACCTAAGTCTGAAACCATCTGTATGACCCCTGTATAGCCTACATGTTCATTAAGCTATTTAGTTGTCTTACTGTATAACGGGGGAGTTGTTTTTGAAGGTACTTAATGTAAGTGTCCTGCATAATTCAATTACCAACAGTTGTTATAGAGTTACAATGGAGGTTGTGGATGTCATCTCCTCAAGCTTATGTCAGCCATATTCAATAAACCAGGACAGTGCACATATGCTGCCACCTGTGCCCGCTCACAAACACCTCCGCCCAGCGTGTTATTCTGTAGGGAAAATTCATTCACCACTCCCTTAACTCCTGCCTTCCTTTCGTTGAACTAGAACAGGGTTCATTCATTGGGCGCATCTGTTGCCCACCTGGCTGTACCACTTCTACCCCCCCTCCTCCCACCCGCCTTCCAGCCAAGCCCCTGGACATCCTCACATGTGCCATCAGATCCTATGCTGCTGCCCCTCAGCACCACCTGTGATCCTGCAGTCTGGCTGATCATTAATGGAGCAGTGCCCTGCTTATTTTACCCCCACAGTCCAGCTGAAGGCTTGCCCTGCTTGGCTGACTCCCTTCTGTTTCTGTCCACACTCCATGGGCAGTTATGATATTAGCTTGGCTTTCGGTGGCAGCTGATTTCTCACTGTTAGTCCATGGTGGTTGCTCAGTCTAGCACGTAAATGGCTTTGACCTCTCCTGATGACTCTTTTGTAACACTAATTTCCAGACTGGAGATGTGTCTGTTGTATTTGGTGTTATAATCAAAGGAGTTCTAGGGGGATTTTTGTTTGGCACGTCATAAAAAGACAGTATCCCGCCATCCCGTTGTGGTTTATAAACATTTACAGCATTGGTGCCGAGCAGCTTTTGTAGCCTTAATCCTTCAACGAAGCCTCTGTTCCCCCCACATTTGGTTTACCAAAGTGTGGATATCACCCACACATAGTGCTGTCACGCATGGAGTTGCATGGTGGCACAGATAACTTAGTTACACATCACGGCACATATAATGAGTTATAGATGCTGTCCTCCTTAGACGGGTAGTAGTCCATAGTACTAGTTTTAGTCTGTGGATACACAATCATGGTATTTGCACAGTTTTTACTATGTAATGTTTACTTGAAGTTTACATTCATGCATTTTGCTTATGCTTTTATTCAATGTGAGTTATACTCAATAAATACATTTTATCAGTAAATGTGTTCCTTGCCCTTATTAGTGCCATGCTCTGCCAGTTCAGCTACAGGAACAAAGCTACATTTAACTTTCATGATCAGATGGTAAAGCCTGTAACTGTAGCCATCCTGAGGAGTTGTATAATTGGTCAGCAGTGTCGCCCATCTGTGGCAGGCGGCACTTTAGAAAAGCCGAATGGAAAAGTGTGGCGAGACATGAGGAGGGGAGGGTGCCGCTGAGGGTACAGCTGAGAGGTGCAATGGAAAAAGAGGGACATAAGAGAATACAGAGCAAGTGACAGAAGGCGTGAGAGGGGGGCACAGTGATGGGGAGGTCATGGGTGCCAAATTTATATCTTCAGCCCATTTTTTTTGATCCGTGTTGTAGTGTTCTTTCTGAATAAACGTAATATGAATTAATTTATTTTATTCATTAATTATGAATGTATTTTTCAGCAAAAATGCTCATTTCGTATTGGTGTCTGGCTGTAGATAGTGTAAACAGGTTCTAGCTATTTGCTAGGGAGCTTTGAGAAGGCCTGTTTTGAGCCAGGAAACTATGTACATGTTCAGCCCATTTATATACTTTCTATCACAATCTCCTCTTCATTTACACTGTAATAGTTAAAAAATAGATGGTTTATTTTGGTCTTAAAGGTGAAATGGTTAATTTTGTTCACTCTTAAAATACTTCATTCTATCTTAGTTTAATATGCAGAGATCACTGTATGTAATCCATAGATTGATTTTGATGAAAAGTGTAAACACACTCTATAGCACTATTAAAACTTTGCTGTTTGTTGGAACATCACTACTTCACCTTTAAATGCCCTATATAAGTGTAATTAGCTTTGAATAATTAGTCTCTTGATGCAAACATACCAGATGCAAAAATGAAGATACATGAATAGTGCATCAAAGAATAGCCTGAGGTCTTTTTTCATGCTAATACAGGAGCAGACGTTTGGTCACTGTAAAGGCAGTGCTGGAGGGCTGCAAACTGATTGGCTGTCTGCTGCAAAGGGGGGATGGAGAGGGTTGAGAGTACAGTATGTTTAAAGCATCTTCTGAGATATCGCAGTAATCACTTATAGCATGTCCCCATACCTTGTGTATTTTCGCTGATCCAAGCACTTGCCTGACAGGGCGGTCAGCCCAACTGGCTGATAAACTCCAGCCCAGCAGAGTTACAGCTAGAGGAGAGACAGGTTCCCAGAAGAGGGCTGGAAGTTATCAAGAAATATAGAGTGATCTAAGAGAAATATTTACTTCTGCTCCTCTCTGTTTATTTATCTACTTTAATTCTATCTGTACTTCCTCTTGGATCAGTTCAATTGTGTCTGTCTGCTGTACATCAGTGTTGGTGTCCACTTGTCCTTCCTCATTTCCGTCTCATTTCCTGCGGTTGTTTTGTTGTTCATGTGCATGCTAGCCTCCTTCCTCCTTTTATCTACAGTGCTGCTTGCTTTGGTGTGTTTGTGTCTTTGCTTCAAATGGCAACATTAGTTGATTCCGAACAGGCTTTGAAACGCACATTATGGTAATGAGACGGTTGTAAGATGTCATCGCTGTATTATCTGTAATTATTTTTGTGTTGTGTTTCTCCAGTGCGTTCAATTACAGGACTAAAAATTCTTGATTCATACGAGAAGATTTACAGATTAACGGTATTGATTTGTTTGCGCTACAACTTATTGTTTTTTTGGAAATCAAATAGGAAAACTTTAACTGATGTTTTGGGGAACAGAGGTATGGTTAATGAGCTCATTGCTGTAATCGGATTACAGGGCTCTTGTAACTCTAACATCCCATTGGATTTTCCCCTTAACGATGGGCTGATTATCCCAATGATAAAGATCTGGTAATACTGCACTAATCCCTGCTCTGAGACAGAACGGGGTCCAGACACGCAGTCACAATCTCCCGACAGGCCTCTTTTAGTTTTGTTCATATTTTGGGGTGTATGGAATGGTAATTTTTGGTGATCATAAATAGGTTTTCCATCAGAGTTTTTACTAAGTGGAGTATCTCTTACGACTGTCAGAGTTTTGGCATCCTGGTACGCTCCAGCAGCTACGCAGTCGGTTCCTCCTCTCCAGCTGGGAGTTTGAAACTGTTAAACGCCGTCTGAATTGTGCTTTGAAACTTTTAGACGTTATAAAGCGTATATGCTCAGATCAGGCCGCTCAGACATCTGTATTTTTTTTCCCGTTTCATTGCGTGGGCAAAAAAAGGCACCTGAAATATCGGGTGCGAAAATGATTGCGAATTTTAGTTTGAAGCAGAAATGTACCTTTAATGCAAGCAAACAGAAGCATACATTTATTTATCAGATGACTGTTTCAGTGGGCTTCAAGATCACACCCCTGAGTTCTGACGCCCCTGCTACTAACCAAACCCTAGTTATTCACCACCCACACTAACATAACCTACTTTCTCCTCTCTGCCATTCGTTTTCTCCCTCCCACCTTCCCTTTCTCCTACCTGCCTGAGGAGTTTACATGAGAATATGGTTTTGCCACATTATCTGCTTCGTATAACACAGTATCTAATAGATTTTTTTGATGATATTTTGGTTTGAGGTGGTAATCAAGTCAAAATATCTGCTGCCATTCCAACAGTGTCGGGAGGCATGCACCTGCTATCACAAAAGCCCAGACTTCCTTCTCTGACTCAGCACTGTGGTTACCAATAATGCCTCTCCAGTTGTCTCTCTGGCATTAGCATTTTTCCGTTGAGGCAGACCAGTTGTCCTGTCTCAGTTCTACAAGCATCACTTTCCAAGGGGGGTTTTGTCAACAGAATACACGCAGTTGTTACTCTGATGAGGCTGGGGGAAAGTCCCACTGACTTAATTCAGTGTGACCTCTTAGATCTTTCTGCCTTTGTGTGGCAACAAAGACAGCAGGCAGAGCTGACCACATGGTTGTGTCAGGTTGCCCTCTGAGCCCATACAGGCTGACACACACAAAAGCTGTGTGTGTGTGCCCAAGGCGAGGATTGACTAGAGACCCATGATCGTATTTTTAATTAGCGACTCTCTCGCCTTTCTTTTCTTCTCTTCTCCTGCACTGTAGCATTGAAATCAGAGCAGCTGTGGCCCCTGGGGTCAAGGATGGGTGTGGCTATCATAACAGGGTGTGGCTATCAGTGGATGTGTGTGACATGTCTTTTGTTAATACAGAATGAGAACATCCAGAGAAATGTATCAGCCCTGCTTACACCTGGCATTAACATCTGTCTCCTGTGACACATCCAACCACAGATGGAGAGTCCCTGATGTAGCGTCATGCATCATGTTTTTTTTAAAGATCACAGTTCAAAAAGTGTAAACATTATTATATTGTTGATGGATTGTTGTTCACTCTCTGAGGAATTAGTATTCATGCCCATTCTATACCATTAGCACAAAAAAATATTAAATTTTCTTTAACTTAAAGAAACATTTCATCATGCATGGGAAGATATGTAATGTTTCTCGGTTGCCTGTGTTCCTGTCAAGCATAGGAGCAGTGGCGTCAACTTTCGTATTAAAGCAGCTATAAATATCTCTCAAAAAATGCCATTAAAAGCAGTAGAGTTGCTATGGACACCCTTTCCCAGCAGTGTTTTTGTCAGGGCTAATATGTGCAGAGGATTACCACTATAATTAGCATGCCGTCAGCTGAGAGAAGCATTCTGGGTAAAAACGGCTGTGTAGGATTTAGCTAAACTCACCTTCCAAACACCGTCCACCTCCCACAGCAGAGGTTATATCACCCTGCAACCCCCACACAAGCGTATGCATCCGCGAGATGCGCTGTGCTAGTCAAACCCCTGGAGGGATATGTTACTCCAGTAACCTCTGCACCCTCTGCGCCCACAGCCAACTCCACCACAATGCTCCACTCTGTTCTGCTAGAACTCCCTTAAAAGGTGTTAGGAATTGGAAGGTGTTAACACAGACATCAGTTTTCAGCAACCGAGCAACTGGAAGTCACCCATTTTCAAGGAAATGGGTGACTGCAATTAGAGTTGCTGAGTTGTGACTGTTGGCAATGTGACAACTTGAAAAGTTGAGCAGATGATGATCCCTGTGCACTTGGATACTACAGTTGGGTAGAAACCCACTAGCAACTAACAGTACAGCGACTTGGCGACCTCTTTAAACAGTGTCAATATGAAAGGCTTCTTGGCCTGACCAACAGGCTGCTGTCGCTTGAAAGATAATTTATTTACTGCAGCTCAGCCGAGGGTGGCGGAATTTGTTGATGTTTTTATAAACCTCCACAGAGGCTTTTCTCCTGTAGCAACCTGTAGTGAGGTGCCTTGTGGGATTTGAGCCAACAACCTTCCAGTTACCTGACCTGAGCCTTAGCCCCTTGCGCTGTTTTTGTTGCTGCATGTTTACATACCGAATCAAGCCTCTTTCTGCCAATTTTCAGCTTTATAACAATCATCACTCTCAAGCTGCAGGCTGATTGTTTAAGGGGAGTTGTTATGTATGTATATAATCATTTGTCTCATTTAAAAGGATGCTTTTTTGCATAAAAGATGGCATTTTTCATAAAAGATGGCAAGTTGCTCTGGGGTCATATTTTTCTTCATCAGCTGATTAGTCTGAGTGGAGAAATCAAAGTGATTCTGCACTTGAAACGTTTTCGAACCGTCTTCGGTTGTCATTGATTTGGCCCACAGATGCATCTCTGCAAGTATCTGCATGTATATGCATATCGGTTGCTTGTTTGTGTTACCGTTTGCCTCCTTTTTTGCGACTAAGGCAGAAATAGATTTATGTACTTCACAAATTTGCACACAGTGCATTTATTTTAAGATGGGTGTCATGTTGACACTTGTAAGTGTTGTAAGTGTTGTTTTAAAAATAAAAATAGATGTTTGTCTGAACTAGACACGCCCCTCCTTCCAAGCCTCAAGCGTCTTTTCAAAAAAGCGACTCCTAAATGGAGAGGGCGAGCAGCACCTCATCATTTTAGCATTGTTAATGGCAGGAAAATCACAAAAAACTAAATCATTACTAAACTAAAACTAAAATCATTACTGACTAAAACTATATCATTTAACTGCAACAATCCGCTTCAGCTACCACACTCTTGGCTTCCTGCTTCCATATATGGGCTTTCCTGTAAATCTAATGAAAATACAGCAGAAAGTGCCTCAAGACTTTTGATTAGATAAACAGGTGTGATATTTCAGGACACCTAATTCAGTAATATCTATCATGAAAAAAATCATTTTCTGAGCCCCGTTTCAGCTTCCAGCACCTTAAGTCATGATGAGAAGTTTCATGTGTGAGTGTTTGGTCTCTTTGCTTTACCCCTTGGCATTAGTTATAAGTTCACAGTAGGCTCCTTTCAAACCTGTGTTTGTATACAGTCGATAAAGAAATGGTTATTTAGTTCTTGCCGGTCAGTTTGGATAGCAAACACTGATCTGTTGATTGAACACAAACTTCCAGAAAAAACAAACCAAGACAGCGGCAGCGCAGCTGTTATCAGTGGCACACTATGTAGTGTACTTGTCCGTTATTCTATAATGCTTCGCTACACAGATCGGCATTAAGATGTGGTCTGTCTCAGTGAAGAGATGCAGTTGTACAGTAGCTGGGGACAGATGGACACACGCTGTAATGTTTGATGGCAGCAACCAGATGCTGGCTGTGAGTACAGCGTATGCAGGCTGAGCTTAAGCTGTTTGGACCCCTGCAGGCGGCCCCTGTCTCTGGGGATACCCAGGCCCATCTCAGCCTGGTGGCTGCAGCCTGTCTCCATCTGCACGCAGGTATAATGAGCACGTATATCCCCATGGGTCGCTACGTTTAGATGCAGTGGCAGTGTGCAGATTCGCAGGGACAAACGCAAATTAGGAATTTGGGTAACAGCATATTGGTGATTTTTGGAAACAGCAGCTTTTGTATGGATTAGTTGAGCAGGAGAGGGATAGAGAGAGTGTGCACACACACACACACACACACACACAGTGATATAAGTCTTGAGGCTCATCTGATGGATCTGTAGATGAATGGAAATGAGTGCTGTGACTTTGCAGACAATGTGTTCTTCCAATAGAAAATGGCCATCGCTCTTTCTCTGACAGATCACGCCTGGCTTGTCCCTGCTGAGATTCTGTGCCCAGATATAGATGCAGGTGTAAATGATATGACATGCTGAGGGGTGAGCTGACATGAAGACTGTTTCCAAAAATTGAAACTTAATTATGAATTATAAGTTAGACGCTGGTCTTTATTATGTTGCCTCATTTTTCTAAGGTAGTATCGCATGTGTACCTGACAGAAACAAATGTATTGTGCCAAACACTGTAAATAATGAATCTGAGAGAAAAGCTAATTTTAAATTAATGAAATTCAGAAATACATCAGTGTATTTGAAACAATTCTCTCAATTTCTTTTATGTCTCATACAGTATGCATGCTACATATTTTTGTGCATATTAGAGCATCACTCTAGCTAGCTACATGCTACCATTAAACTATTTGTGTGATGTACTGTTAAGATGCTGTTTCACAACACAGCTGTCTACTGTATGTAGGCAGTAAAAGGCAAGGCAGCTCTCTAGCTTTTGGAACAGAGCCTCAGTGTATGTGCGCACTGTCACCTCGGCATGCAGGTGCCTTAAAACGTGCCTTCTGTTTTTAGCACTTATTTGCAGTCATGCTCTGTCATTCTGCTAATAAATCCTGCTGCTGGCCGCTCTAAGGTCATTAGTGATGGGCCTGGCAGTTCTCCACCTCCTCCTGCAGAGAGTTTTGCTCTATTCCAAAACCTGGTGAGCTACTTTACTCTCTACTGCCTACATAGGCAGGTACCCTCTAAGGCAACGACCTTTTAGCAGTTTTCTGGGGTGTTCTGTACAAATGCCTGCAGAGATAAATCATATTTGTCCCCATGGAGCTCTATTATTGTGATATAACGAATTTCAGTTAGGCCTATCTCTAAATGTCATGCAAACAGGAGTAATTGGCTGCTTTACATGTCAGTCAGACAATCTCTTCCTGTCTAAGCACGCTGTTCTTAGCCAAAATAAGCTGTGGACCAGACCTTATGTCATGTGGTCAAAGATCTAGCTTCACAAGACTTCACTAGCCGTCCAAAAAAGGCTGTTCTTTACCGTAGTCATAACTTAACCCAGACCAAGGGCTCGTTCTCAGAAGGGAAGGTCAGATCCCTCACCCTAGATTGGCAACATTTGAGATGGGCTCACATTTACTTCAGAATGGTCGAGCCAGATGGCTATTGATTTAGTTACTATAGGCTAATTTAAAGGAAGTGTTAATGTGGCCAGATGGGGTGATTGTGGGTGTGCGTCCAGTCACTTTCAATGACTTTACAATACAGAATTGAGTTTTACTCTGTAACCATCACACATGACAGTAGTTAAGAAAGAATAGCGATGAAAAGAAACAAGATAATTGGATGCTGAGGAATGAAAAAGGGGCAAGTGTGAAGTGCGAAATGGAATTGAGCATCAGGACTGATATAATAACAGCAAAAGAGATGAATCTGGCAGATTCTCAGAGAAAGGGTAACATCAGACAGTGAGAGAGACTTCCTGCCAATATAGCAATTTCAATTTGATGAGCCAAGAAGGAGGGGAAAGAGAAAGTAAACAGGTTTAAGAAAAGTAAAGGTAACTGTCATGTAGTTTTAGTATATTAAAAACCTAATGAAGCAACAAAAGCGGCTATCATTGTATGACTGGTGTACAATGTACGTACCGCGTTACGCGAATATAGTTTTAGTCCAGTCTATTTTGCTGTGCTTAGCATATTTAAGTTTTTCTTTCTTGCTGGTTCAGTTTAACAAATGCCTAAAACCTTTTTAAAACTTACCCTGATGTTACTACAGTAACTGATACCATTACTGTTCATTGTTACAATATGATTTTGACACAAATTTCATCAATGACTTTTGACACCTAATAGCAGTTGAAAAAACATTTTATCCTCAAATTGAAGCACCAATCATCCTTTTCTCATTTCATCATCACGTCCCCATTTCCTGTTCGCCATCTCACATTCAAAACATTCTCTGACTCTGACCCTCTGACCCTGAGCGCCGCCCCGTCACGCTCTTTGAATTCTCTTGCTGCCAGGCTGCAGTGAATGGACAGCTGAGGTAGTCGAGGGCAGATTACTCTCTGGCATATTGTGCTGGGGGAGTTGTATGTCTGATGGGGGTTACAGTTGCAGGCAGTGTCTGCTTAAACGACTGTCTCCACTCCCAAACCCCACAGAGTCTAGTATTCTAAGTGTCTCACAGTTGGGGCTTTTAAAGACAGCAGGGCACACTCCTGTTTCTCTCCCTGTCATTATGAGTCTCTCGGTGGTGGAAAGCCTTTTAACCTGTGCCATGTCTCTGTTTGTCAGGCTGAAGCAGCTTGAGAAGGATTTTATTCTTTTCCCCCTGTTGAAAACATCAACTATTTGCAGAATTCGCTGCAAGAATGTTAGTTGGAGCGTTAGTTGGAGTTAGATCGTATATCTGTAGTTTATACTGTAGCTCCGTGCGGGGTAAGATGTGCCACCTTTAAAGATGTGTCCTATAGGGGAAAAATAGAACAAACAAAACAATACTCCTTATTCGGGTGAAAATATTTCTTTATCTTGAATGAGGGACCTGAGCTATATCTAGGCACCAGAATATGATGGAGACCTGGAGGTAGACCTATAAACACTCTAGCAACCACCTACAAATGCCCAGGCAGTGACCCAGAGCACCCTAGCAACCAAATAGTGTGCTGCAGACAAGTCCTAGAAGTGTAGCAGAAACATCACCCACATGTTAAGAAAATGAAAAACATTTTGTTTATGTTGCTAATTGAAATAACTATTCTGGGCAAAGTTTTATGTGTCTGTGTGGAGGCGAATGCTCTTTTTTTTATCCGCACGTGTTTCTTGAGCGTGCACAACTTTTCCTAACACAAAGCTGAGTTATTACCAAAGCTGTTTTTTCTCTATTCTTTCTTTAAGAAAGCTGAGCGGACACCGTGCTATTGAGATTAGAGATGATTGGACACGGCGTAATTTTAGAACGAGTGCTTCTGGGTGCCTTTGCACGTAGATGTGTACGTTTGCACACATGAGAGAGAGAATTACTAGTGTGTGAACCCTGCAGACGCTACAATCCACAGTGACCTAACAGAACTGCATCTAATGACGTGTGAATGGCAAAGTGTGATTGAGGGAGCTGTTGGTTTTCTGCATGGAAATTGCGATTGCGATTTTATTTTTTTGGCTCCCATTTTGCTCACAAATGATTGCATGCTTTGTTTAACAAATCTCCTTGTAGTACTTCATGTAAAAGGAGAAATATTAAATGAGAGGGGGCCGATAGGATTGTAGATGTGAATGAGGAGTGACCGCTGCTCTGACAGCTCAGCTAGCATGGAGATGCTCTCTTTAAAGGGATGGCTAATAGTCTCTCATTATGAAGGCTCGTTTGAATTATAGATGGAGCCAGTGAAGCCTGCCTGCCCTTAACTACGCAAGTATCGATCCCCACTGCAGTGCCAAGCCCCAGCGCAATTAAGATACCGCCAAATGAATGTGTTGTGGTACCTGTGTCAAATATTCCATTTTCCATCTAGATATGCTTCATCTTTGCTTAATTGCTGATGGAGTAAATTACCTCAGCAGGCCTCTTTAAAACTGACTATTTTTTTTTCAAAACAGAAGTACATTTGGTAACCCTCTGCACTGTGGCCACAGCATTTATATGCAGTACAAAGCACATTCATATGGATATGAAGGCATTTCACAGTTATATTACGTGCCGCCGCTGTAATAAATGGAACTGTTTGGAACTTGAAATTACGTGGATTTAAATTCTGAGTTCCGTAAAGTTTTTTGCAGATTAGTTGCAGAGCGGGTCTGTTCATAAGTTCAGCTGCTGAGCTGTTATGTATGGCTCTCCTTTTGCGCATTGCTCTTATACCAGCTCTGCCGGCTAAGAGCCCAGCCATCTTACCACTAAAAACAACATCAGAGCATTCTGTCTTTCATTATCTGTATATTCTTCTCTCTCTTCTCTTTTTAAATCCTTTTTTTGGAGGCTAAATTACACTACACAACTGAAAATTTTGTACAGAATTTAAAATATTAGGTGTTACATACTGTTACATACTACTACATACTGGCTACAGACAAAAATTTAATCACACACTCTCTGACTGCATCCGACTGTGCAAAATGGGGAAAAGGTTATGACTAAAGTTGTGTTTTAACTACACTAAGTGTAGTTTATACCAGGCTTAACTCCTTAAGCTTATCTTTTCTTTATGCTCTCTATGCTATCACCTTGTGCAGATGAATAGACGTTAGTTTTAGGTATCTTGTGTTATGTCACAATGGTAACTTGACATCACGCGAACAATCACAGGAACAATTCTGCATTTATCACCACTTGTAAAGCCTTAAGGGGCCGTAAAAAAGTGTGTCTGTAGATATACGGAAAAGCGACAGCACAGACACCAACAAAAAAGCCAAATGTAAGGGGGAATGAAGGTAAGGAACATCTGGTACCTGTCCACTGAGAGACACTTCCCGTGGAGCCTTCACTTTTTATAAACTCACAACTAAAGGTACAAACATTCATTCAGAACTTTTCGACAGTTTTTACCTGCCTGTGAAACTATTCCCACAGTCCCTTTTGATTGAAACCAGTTCAAATACAGCAGAAGTGTTCTCCAAAAGTTAAACACAAACACACAGACTCTCTCAGCGAGTAATTGAGAGACAAGATCAGATTCTCTGCTTTTATACTATGTAGCACAGTTTGGAGAGATTAACTGAGAGGGCCATCTTGAGTTGGCAAGCCTCTTGGTTTTTATCCAGACTGTCGGTTTTGTCCTTAAAGTTGACAGGAAGTGCATCATCAGTAGGATTGTTGAGTGAATCAGCGTTCAGTCTGTCCATGAAAAGCTTTATAAACTTTTAGGTTGAGCACACCATGGCGCCATCTTGATTAACAGTGATCCAGAAGTCAGCCTCAGTTTGGGGTGCTCATGTCAAACACAGGTTTTAATTCCTGTCTGCCTGTGTCTCATTATCTTTACCTATTCTCTCTCTCTAATAAGTTATTCTCCCACTTTAGCAAAACCCTGTTAAGGCAGTTTAAGGCAGGTCGCTTGTTGGCCATCTTGATAACAACCCTGGGCAGCTATTCTAACAGGCAAGTACAGCCTCTATCTCCTTGTGTGGAGAGACTGAAATCTCTAAAGCTGTTTGTCAAAATTACATTTCAATAACATATTACCCATAAAATCTGGCAACAACGACATCATCAATTTTGCTTCAACTCAAATCGCATTAAGTCACAGCATTTCTCAAGCTGGGCCAGATAAAGGGCATGCACATGCCTAGTGTAGGTTAGAAAAGTGAAGGGATGAATTTATGTGATGTATTTTATAGTACAATACAGTAAAAACTCTGAGAGACCCATGCAGATTTTTTCCACATGCCTCTGGAAGCTCATGATTATGACCCACTGTATGCTGAAACCCATTTCCTGCGCGATCTTCACTTCCTCTTACATTAGTCCTCTGATCTCCACCCACCAGCGCACACATCATGCATTATCTATTCTTCCCCTTCTGTGCTACCATCCTTCTCTCTCTGGCCTTTGTTATTCCTCTCGTATCCACTCACCATCACTGACTCATCATCCTTACTATGGCTGTGGCCTTTCTATTCATGTCATTTCAGATTGCATGTGCAAATTGTGTGTGTGTGTGTGTGCATGGCGGTTTGTTTGTGATCCTTTGACCATATATTGTTGTCTGTTGTCTATACTGTTGTCTAAATGGAATAATATTTGTCTGAGAGTTCTGGCTTAATGGTGATTACAGAGAATCTGATGTGATTAAATATGGTAAACAGCATTTTGTAAGCATTACTTGAAGATTCTTTCGTGATGGTTACTAGTCGTCCAACCGACTAGTCAATTAGTGAGGTCGATTTAACTAGACTTTTCTAGTTTACCTGCATTTTGATATATTCCAAAATATGCTTTTGAAATTGCTTTCCATTATTTTAATTTCCTTGTCATTTCTCAGTAATAACACATTTTAATTAACCTCAGTAACATTTATGTCGAATGGCCTTCGGTTGTCAAAGACGATGCTTTTATACCTACATCAGTTGCATGTGTTGTGAATGCCTTTGGTCTTGTATACACATGTATTACACCACATTTACAAAAAAAGCCTTCTGTTTCCTGCGGCAGGTACGAGCGCCTGTCACTGAGGTGTTTTTCAGCTGTATTTACACTGATTCCTCTCACCAAAACCCAATTACTGCACTCTCGTTGAGTTCATATTCTTTGACCTTTATCAGAGTGAGAAAATGAGAGCGAATCGGAGAGAGAGGGAGACGCTACATTCCTGAAGAATAAACTAGCGCTATTCGTTTTTCATATCCCTATATTCAGTATTTGAGAATGCAATTAGATGAGCTAATTACCTTAGCAGGCTTTGCAATGACTGTGGCTCTGATGGTCTCTAATTAGATTTGGAGTGGTGAGAATCCCCCATAGAGTTCCTGCATAAACTCCAAAACGGCTGAGAAAGTCTCAGTTCTTCTATCCCAGACACGGGCGAAGTGTGTCTGCCGAGGCACATTGCTCTTTCTTGTTTCGTGGTGTTTGGTTCTCCTCAGACATCAGACCTTTATTGTTGCATCTGTCCGCGTCCCATTTGCTCTGTTGTCCTGTCTCTCATCTGCCTCAGTGTACACAAGCACAGTGTGCTGATGGGTTACTGTGTCATCTGCCTGGGATCAAAGATGGAGTCAGCCTCAACAAATACGCTAGCTGTAAACAAGCCTAACTTGCTCATGCAAACAAGAGCT
>JAZGTJ010003985.1:16178-32720 GCA_036877575.1 Botia almorhae
ATGTTTGTCTCTGTTTTGCTCTGACTTTTGCTCATTCGTTTGGTCTCTCTCTGTGGCTGATCTCTTGTTTCTTCTAGACCTTACAATGCTGGTGTGGCAGATGCATTGGAGAATCCTGCTTCAACAAATATGAAAACCAATATGAAACACACTGCCAGGTTTAAACACAGACCGATAGGTCATTTTCACTAGCACTAAGAGATCGTAAACTCAATTGATAGAAGTGGTTGTTTCCTAGTGTGTTAGCTCCAAGAATGGGTAACAATGGTTGACCAAGTTGTTTAATTGTCTAACCATCAGCTAGTTGTTTAGTTAGCTTTATATTAATTTTTTACTTAAATTTTGAATTTTTTGGCAGTGGTGTTTAGTTTTCAGACAGTTTGTACAGTAAACAAAAAGTGAACGTTATGTTTTGAAATTCATCTTTTAATCTCTGCTGCTACACTCATTTTTGTTTAGAGTGTCCACTGTATGTGTATATTATGTTAATGATCAGCATTATATTGGTCATTGGCCTCAAATATCCTGTCTGGATATTTGCATCGACTGCATTAAAATCCCTATATATCTACATGGGCAATGACACAGTAGACAGTGCAAACAACTGGAGAGGGCATCTTACCTCTTACCTTATCTCTTTAAATCAACCTGGAGCTTTATTTCTGTACCAAGCCAATAGAAATGACATTTACCCTCTTTACTGTCTAAATAGAGTGGAGTATATTTATATCTCTGGGAGACAGAGTGTGATTCAAGCTTGACTCGAGTCTAAAAACGTAAAGTGAGTTATTCTGCTCTCTTCATAGGTCTGTGGAGAATCATTAGATATTCTTGATATTCTAAAATGGTTTATGATTGAGTATTTAAACTCCCTGAATAAGTGGTAAGTGTCAGCTTTTTTTTACCGCTGTGCTTGAGCTGGTACGTTTCAATCTTATTGTTGCCGCAGAGGGTGGGCCGTCGAACTGATCTTCACGGAACCCCAATGGAACGTTCCCTTAATGTTCCCCTAGGAATGTTTAGCTCCTTTAAGAGCGTGTTTGCATCTTTGAGATATAAAGAAAGAAATAAGGGCTGGTTTTGAGAGCAGATCTCATTTGATACTGGCATACTGATGTCTTCCTCTGGGCAGGGTGGGTTTAACGACAGCATGGAAGCCTTTCCAAACGCTTCTAGTGCTCTATACTTGGAGCAGGCTTCCAGGAAGCCCTGTGTGAGTGCACATAGATCACTGGATAGTGACTAATGACTCTAGTGGTTTGGGCTTTTTTCAGTGCCTGTTATGAATTGAGAGCTCTTGAGTTGTTTCATGTCATTGTCGGTTCCCTCTAAAGACTGATTCTGTATGGCTTTCATTTCAAGATCACGATGCTGTGCGATTGTGTGTGTGTGTTCTGTAATGATGGTGTGCGGTTTTGATCATTATCTATCTTGTCCTAAAGCAGTTGTTTGTTGTGGACCAATTAGGTTCCATACCTTTTTCTCTCTCTCTCTTTCTCTCTCTCTCTCTCTCTCTCTCTCCGTCTCTCCATCTCTCCCCCCATCCTCCCTCTCCATCTTTCCCTCTCAGTTGTTTTGTTAAATTTTAGTGTAAATGTGGTGTTTTTGGCGTGACAAGAACATATGTATTGCCAGCATGTTTGTAGTATAGAGAAACTGCAATTAAGAAAACAATAAAATACCAGTAGTGCAAAATAAAAATTAGTTCATAAAAGTAAAACAAAATGAATAGTTGAGAGTAAAAAAAGTAGCAATTAACATTTTAGGATAAAGGAATAAATTAAAGTTGTAGAAGCAAATTATGAAGAATGACAGATGAGACTAAATATGTTTTAACAAGGAAGTTATGTGATGAAGACGGACACTGTGCCTCTTTCTGTGGCGGACAGACACATACTGTGCTGCTGTCACACAGCAGTTCTTGAGCTACTCTAATAGGATAGGAAACTTTTTATTGACTAGTACATTATCATTGTGTGCTGTATCTGTTTAATTTTGTGCTACTTCCCCCAGATATCTGTATTTCGTGTATTCTGTCAGAAAAGTGCAGCTCTGTCTGCATTTTGCTTTGATTACTGTGTGAACACAACTTTTCTCCACTGGCAGCCATGTTTTTTCTGTGTCTGCCTGTTTCTGTGCTTGCCGAGTCTTTACATTGTCATGATGGTTCTCAGTTTTATCCGTCACTGTCTACAGAAAGCCAGGAACATTGAATTTTACTCTTGTTATGCTTGGGTTTCCAAGAAAGTATAATAAATGTGTGTTGTAATTTGATTTAATGGAATTAGTTTGACAGTCTTTTTCTGGCCCAGTGTAGTGAGGGTAAGTAGAGACTGGACTAAAGAAGCAATCACACGTGACTTTGTACTTCCCTTCATATTCATATGCTTGTAAAATGTACCAGGTTCAGGTTTGATTAGCGCTCACCTGCAAATTTAAATAAACCTAAAAAAAGTTCTAGAGGATTTGAGGATGTGACAATTTAACAGTGTTTCAGTTGTTAAGAATGTGGATGGAAAAAACAGAACCAATAAAGTGTGACATTCTGTACCAGATCCAAAGTAATTTAGCATTCCTCAAAAAGTCTATTGTGCACGTCAAAGCTCCAAAGCAACTAAGGCAAGGGACTGATCTCTCTCTCTCTCTGTCTCTCTCTCTCTCAATCCAGAGGTCACTCAGTGCATTGTGGGATATGTAAACCAATAATGACATCACCACAGCATAAGAAAGAAAGGGACAGAGGCCCCTTACAATACATTTATCACTCACTGTCCTCCATCTCCTGCTTCCAATCTTTTCATTCTACCCGTTCCCTGTGTGTGTTTCTGCAAAAGGAAAAGCACATCAACGTCTACCGAAACACAGACGCTCATTTTCCTGCTGCCCTTCACATTTCAGTACTCTGTGTGATGTCATCCAAGCCCATTTTAATTGAAACGTGCATTAAATGCAGAGAGCCCCATGTGAGTGTGTGTGTAAAAAGAGAGCGAGATTGTGTGGCAGTCAGGAAGGGTCGAGAAGACAAGGTTGAATTGATAGAGACTTTATAAATGAAAGCCTAGTGGCACAGTGCGCTGATGTCAGGGTGTCTGTATCAGCAGAGATAGCTTTAGAGTGAATTGATGCACCATTTTCCTGCTTTGTTTCCACTGTTCTTTTGATGTGACGGTAAAATGCAGCTGACACATCGAGTGCGAGCCATGAAGTTGTTGCTCTGACGACCTCTTTATATGTCCTCTGTCACTGTCTGCTCACCTCTCTCTCTTTTTCTCCATCTATCTTTCTTTCGGTCACACTTTGCCAATTATATTGCTCTCAGCCGCTGTGTGATTGCACTTAAATCGTTGGCCAGAGTTCAGATTTCAAGACAGAATTGCATGTATCATTCGCATAAAGCGAATCCCAGAATGCATAGCAACAAGCTCGTTGTAAAGTTAATTTTAGGCAATAAGAGAAATGTCAGATACTTTATTCAACAATAAAAAGTATCTATGAAAATCTTCTTATTAAGCATAGGTCTGATTAAACATTGACCATTTTACTCAATATTTTACTTAATAACATGTTAATGCCAGACTGTTGGAATCAATAATGAGTTCCAGTGTGCTTCTTGTGAGGCTACATTCCAGTTCAGTCAATTACAAGATTCTGTTTGTCTTACTATTGGATGCTGCCTTAGAGATAAGCTGTCTACGTAGGCAGCAAGGCAGCTGGTTGTGTTTTGGAACAGCTCTTTACTCTCTCTGTCAAGGATTTTGAAATGTCTCCCAGAACTCACCGCAATACACCAACGTGAAACACCCTCTTCAGAGTTTCCCTAATGTTCCTTATTCCTGCATTTAAACTGCTATGAAGTGTTTTTTTTTTGCTTTCATCCACTGTGTTATTTAGAAGGAAGCTTTTGAGAAGGTGTTTCCCACTTTTCTCCTCGTCTCCTCTCCTCTCCTCTAATTGTTAAATGAATCCCTAACTTGTTTGCATTTGCATTAACTGCTGGATTATGTTAATTGTCAAGCTTTTCTTGGCAGAGCGGCTGTTTGATATTGTAATGGAGATGAGGTTAGCAGAGAGTAGCTCATTTGCTGGAGCACCAGGAGGGATCAGCACTCATTCCGTAGCTTTTGTCTTTACTGATGTGCATGGCAAATTGAATTGCGGTTGTCAATAAGAGGATGCACGTTACCCCTGGCTAATTCTTTCATGTTAACCTTTGGTACCCACGCAGGTTGCTCGCGTTGGCAGTGCCGGTAGGGTGCTGTGGGTTAGCTTCTCGCGTAAGGGCTTCCTCATTACTACCAACTTGTATTCACACACAGCAAAGGCAGGTGTGTACGCTTTTAAATTAAATCTGTTTTGGTTTGGGCAAAACGCACTGAGAATTGAAAGCTTGTTTTTTTAAGTTGATATCTAAAGGTAGTGACCCATAGCATATAGCATATATGGGTCCAAACTGACTTTACTGTGTTGCATTGTCTGTTACAGTGAGTCTTCGGTAAGAGGGGATTTATGGTCTTGGCAGTGACCAATGAGCTTACCTACGTACCTAAGTAAATGACAGACCCAAGGTTTGTGTTCTTCAGAGTACAGTTCATGTTGTTTGTAGTCATTATGTCTGTACTGTGGTTTGTATTTTGGCAAGCTTCATGTTGATTTGCTGCTAACATGAGATGTTGCAATATGCAACAGGGTCGGTGAGAATGTCGGAAGCGGTCATTTATTGGCTAATCCTGTTTCATTTCCGAGCAGCAAGGTTGACAGACTCAGCGGCTGGGGAAATCGCACCACTGCTGACCTTTATCAAGTTGTTTCAAGTTGATAAGTGGGCAGCTGGCTAAAGAGGGGATCTTTGGAGCATCTGAGTTAAGCCATCTGTTCAAATTGTGAAAGTTTAACTAGCCTTTGCTGCACACTTTAGTAAATTTTGCTCTTCAAAATATATATGGCAGAGACACAGGCCAGTGGTCTGAGATTGATCTGCATGGAGACTTCACGCTAAGAGACTAAGGATGTAGAATTTGCTCTGCAGGCTGCATATCTCTTAGACAGAGCTCCTGGTATTAAACCAGCATGTGTCTCCAGGCTATAATCTAGCCCAGATATGACTGTATATAATATGTGATAGTAGTAAATGTGTTGGTGGAAGTTGGGCTATATTATTTATACCACAACCGAAAAAACACTAAACTACGTTATAGGCACAGTACTCTTTAAACTGTCACATATGAGTGGTTTCACTTTAGACAGCATTGTTAATTATAACATGATTGATTTATTTGTATTCCCATAATAAGTCCATTGTTGGTACGGTGTAGGACTGATGTTCAGTCACAGATGTGCATATATCAACTGTTTTACAACAGCTTTGAACATGGTTTAACCAACCATGTTTATTATACTAATGTCTTTGTTTGGGCTTTAATTTCAACTGATACGTTACATAATGTAAAGCAGCTGTTTTTGCACTGATGCCAAACTTACTCTATGAATCTTATCTTTTGGTTTGTGTCCAAGTTTCAAATAAAAACTGAAAATGAGATAATGTACCTTCCATTTGTAACACATTTAATTGGCTGGCATATCAAGAAATCGTTATTTTGTAGTTATGTAATATATAAAACATTATTGGATTTATTGGATTTGCAGCTAAAAATAGCTCTATAGCCATATATACAAGATTTTGGTTATACTGCCCACCCCTACCTTACATGTCCTTTAACATTTATCTCATAAGGATATGCAAAGCAGAGTCCCAAGTTTTGAGCTTAAATTACAATAGTGTTTGATAATCATGTGGGTGAAGAGAAAAATGCCTCAATCCCTCAATCTCTTTCTCTGTCAGTCTTGGTCTGCTGGTGAACTGAATACTAATATCTTGAGATTAGCGCTAGATCTGTGCTTGAGGCCTGATTTGGCGACTTAACTTGGAGAGTTTATATGAAGTAGTTGTTTGATGCCATCAATAGCTCTATGCCTTACAAGTTAGGGTTTTAATGTTGGCATGGAAACAGCTAGCTGTTTCCATGGGACCTTGTTGAGTAGTTGTTATGGTAACAAGCTCATTTCTGTAGAATATGATATCTAATATTTAAGTATCGATTCCCGTTCCTCTGGGGAGTGTGGGTTTCTTGTTTGTTTAGTATGCATTTATGTTAAGATGAAGGACGATTATTGAATTTCCCTCATTACCAGGATTGTATTATGTAATGGCTATATTGAGTCAGAGATGATTGTGGGGGTGTACGTGGTGCTACTGTAGTGACGATTGCCCCTCAGGTCCTTGCCTACATACAAACACACTCAAACGCACTCCTCCACAAAAGTATCTCAGTATCTGCGCGAGCTCTTTCACACTCCTACACTATTATTGTCTCCTAGACACACAAGAACCATCAGGGACGCCCAAGTAAAAACATCCCTCTCTTTTTATCCTTGTCATCTTTCCCTGCATCCTCTCCGCCTTCTCTCTCCTCTCTCTGCCGATGTTGGTAGGTCCTCCTGCTTGTTCATGTTCAGGGTGTGGGAGACACTGTGGGCCCCTTATTAAAAAACCCAGCAGAGGGCCGTCACCCCAGTCCCAGCCCTCCTCCTTAGCCTCATTTGATTATTTCATTTCATTATTCTGTCTTTGTGTCTAACGTCTGTGATTCTTCAGCAGTCACCTGCTGTTAAACAGTGCCGCCTTTCCTCGGCTTCCTTTATGTCTTTCCATTGTTCCATTTGTATCCTATTTCATTAGTTTTATATAAGCCTTGTGCTCACCCCACAGTGCTTATGCTGTTTCATTAGCGTCGCATCGCTTTCGCGGGGCTTCTCTGGCTCAGCGGTTATAATGTGCCAGCAAACAGCCAACGGAATAATCAAGCTCTCACACGCGCACAGACGCCCCGACGTGCGTGCAGGTGAACCTTCCATGCTGAAACCCAGAGGGTCAATTTTCAGATGTACAATAATGACAAAGTGGTGCGTGTGTAGGTGCGTTCACTTGAAAGTTGGAGTTACAATTGGAACAATTACATTTATTCAGGGCTGTTGGTGTTGAAATAGAGACAGCTGATGTAAACGGATGTATAAAGGCTTTTTATGCAGCTGTCAGTAAAAGCTGTGCTTGAAAAGAGACTGTACTTCACATTATACTGCCATTGAGTGTCTTTCACCCAGCTGAGCCAAGAAGCACTTTCTTTATTTGATAGCATATAGGCCCAGGGTTGTCATGGGGGGGGGGGCAACCAATAACGATTGCCTTTCCTCACTGAGATCCCCTGTGGTGTGTACTGCTCATGGAATGGACTCATTCAAGGTCTCATGAATTTGATTGATTAATTTCTGCATAGATTGTGAGGGACATATTTGCAGAATGCTTTACACGAACAACTGATAACACATTTACTCTCGCATGTGTATTCTCCCCATGCAAAATATGTGACGTTTTAGAGCTGCTATACACATTTAGAACTGAAAATACATACATTTATAGCTGGAAGTAATACAGTTAGCCAAAAGGTTTAAGACAGGGATTGATTTAATTTCCTTTCCTCTGTAGAGCTTTCTGGAGAGGTCTGCAGGCTCACATTCCATATGCGCCTGCTTATGGTTTACAGATGGGTAATATCACTTTAATCATTTGGTCTTGATTAGATATTCTTAAATTGGATTAGTGTAATATAGTCATAAGCATTGTGTGTACTTCAGAGGACCGTGTGCCTCCTGCAGGCACCTCGAAAACCATTTTACCAGTGGTGACAAGCTGCCGCGTGCGACAGAAGCATTTCATTAGCGGCTACCAGCACAGATCCAGTTTTTGTGCCGTTCTGATGACCGTTTACAGAGGAACCCGGTTCAGTGTTGGAGATGCTGGATTCTTAGAGGGGGGTGACAAGGTGCAAGAAGCACCAGATGCACCTCACCATGTCCTACTGGCAGTATTTAATTTCCATGACACTTCGTCAATCATCAGCTTGGAACTGAGCGAGTGATGGTGGATGCAGATTGGGCAGATTTCCAGTCATCATCCGTTATATACTTCTATTCTATCAGTTAGCATATACGCCACCAGTCAAAAGTTTGGACATGCCAACAATTTATCGTTTTTAGTTATAATTTCTTATTACTCTTTTTGATCATTTTAATATAACAATATATTACATTTATTTACTATTTAATAATAGTAAAATCATCAATACTTTAAAATAATACAAATGAAAATCTGGGAATTCTGTAGTTACTAAACATGTTAAACAAATCAACAGTCATATTTTAGCTTCTTCGAAATCCTGTCTGTGTAGATTACAGCTCTGCACACTCTGGGCTCCCAACCAACTTCATGAGCTGCCACCTGGGATGGTTTTAAATAGTACTGAAGGAGTTTCCAAGTATGCTGGGCACTTGTTGGCTGCTTTTCCCTCACTATCTGGTCCAACACGTCTATATAAAAAGTAAATGAAAATTTAAGCATTTTAATCAAATTCACACGTCGGCACAATATTTGTCCACAAAACTAATTTAGAGCATTTAACAAATGCCTTTGAATGTAAAGATCATGACAAACAAAAATGCAGTCCAAATTAATGAATGTTAGTGTAGAGTTTTGATTACCTTCAATACTCTAATTACTTTCCATTTAAATGATTTTTTCCCTCTTTGCTGCAGTTAAGCAGAAGGATTTGTTAACTTCAAAATATTTGTTATCTAATGTTATTGTTGCCATGAAAGCCCATTTCGTATTCAGTGACGCCATCTTGTTTCACAGTCTGTAAGGCACTCTTCTCCGGCTGGGGACCTGACTGGTGCTAATCAATGCTAGCACTGCACAAAGACATCTAGCGGTAATGAGATGCAGAATATCATGAAGGCTTGGCTTTATTCTAAAAGACAGAGATGTAATGTTGGAGATGTGCTGGTATGCGCTGCTACTGAGCTGGAGAGCAGCACAGCATCCTTGAGAATGTCTGAGTCTTCCTGCATGCACAAGCAGGATGTGTTTACAGCGCATGCATCAGTGCCTCTTCAAAAAACAATCAGATGAGAAAACATTTGACAGTACACAAATAAAGCTAAATAAATATTTTGAAATATCACATCAAATGGCCTGTGAATCACTCATTCTTGTAACTCATGTCTGTCTACACCAGTAGATGAAGTGTCAGTGTGAGACATGTTAGATCATTTTAAATATACCTCCAAAATCAATCAGAGTATATTGTGATAATATTCCTTTATATATATATATATATATATATATCACTCAGCCCTATTGCTCACTGTCAATGAAATGAGACCCACCCATAATGCTCGCACCAGTCTGTAAATACCCCTGAATGGGTCAAACCTTTGAAAACGAATAGAGTAGTTACAGAATAATCAACTCATCCATTCACTCACTCATCCATTCACTCACTCATCCATTCACTCACCCACCCACCCATAACGCATGAAAGCAGTGTAGTGGATTGAGGTAGCAAGCTGTTCTTGACACAAGCTGTGTTTGTATATGTTTGGTTTGTCTGTAATCACAGGTCTGGTTCCCAAGCTTTATGCAAACGTCCATGTGCCGATCTTGCAGCAAGCTGTAGGTAGAAAAGTTTGTGCTGTAGTATTTCTCTGTATTTTGTCCAACCATATTTTATTGGAGGTAGTAGAAGGGAAAGACTGAGCATATCAGAGGTTGCAGAGGACATAAAGAGGTTGTTTCTCTTGAGGCAATAAGTTGTATAATAAGAAGGTTGGGTTTGAGCAGCCCTGCAGGAAAGAATCCTGTTTAAATGTTAATGGGACACAGAGCGAATGGCTTTGAGGGTGTGTTTTATTGTTCATGAACTTAGCTCTCAAACTAACCTTATCTCTTCTTCTCTTGCCCTTTTCCTCTGCAGTGATTCCGGACACCCTGGCGGTGACAGCGGCCGCTCAAACTCTCTCAAAAGTGGAGGGGGACATGCTACAGCTAAACTGTGAGGTCACGCGCCAGACGACTCAGCACACGCACGTGTCCGTGGGCTGGTTCTTACGCCCCTCAGACGACCCCACTTCTGCTCCACGTGACCTGGTCACCCTGTCACGGGACTTCGTTCTACGACCGGGCGGACAGTACCGCCAGCGTCTGTCCTCAGGAGACCTGCGGTTGGACAAGACCAGCGCCACCTCCTACCGCCTCACTATCTACAAGCTGCAGCCTGCAGATCAGGGCGAGTTCTACTGCGAGGCCTCCGAGTGGATCCAGGACTTGGATCGTTCTTGGTACTCCATGACCCGGAAAGAGTCTGAGAAGACCTCAGTCAAAGTTCAGCCCACAGGTGAGTTGAAATTGTTTGGTGATGCATCTTTCTGAGGTAATCACTAAACTGGCCAATTCTAAACTGACTTAACACAATGGATACAAGATTAGAGAATCTCCCTAAGCAAAGTCTTTAGACCTTATTTACACTACATGCCATCTTTAATTTAACATCAACAAAAACTAGCTTGTAAATCGTCCATAATTCTATTCCTGCATAAATTGCTTATTATTTAATGGTTATACATATAGGTGACACAAATGTCCCCATGAACCACGTTTGACTCCAACTAGCCCATAGTGGGAAGGTATATAATACAGGAGAAGCATCTGTAGTTGTTGAGCATGTAATTACATTTCATTTGTGTGTTTTGAGATTAAGCACATTATCCGAGCCCCAGAGAGACAGTGGTTGATCCTCTTACCATCAAACCAGCTATCATACAGACCAGGTGTCTGCTCTCATGACTCCACTCGACTCATTGATATCGCCAGTGTCATGGAGGTTATCATAGCGTATTGAACTCTTAGTGGTTTCTCCGCATCAGGTAATGAGCCAGTCACATTGACTCATCTGACTCCAGCACATCTGTGGAATAACACAGACCAAATGGGCGAATGATGATTACACTCTGACATCTGCTTGATGACCAGCACTATTAAAGAGAGAGTTTCTCCAAAAATGAAAAATCTGTCATCATTTATTCTCCTTCATATCATCCAAACGACTTGGTTATTTAACAAAAGTCTTTCCCCTTTCAGCTGTACCCCTTGAATCAAATATGGCACCATTAGAAGGGTCAAATCAGGTGACATCAGTGACATTTGGTCATGATCCAATGACGGATTAACGTCATTAAGGCCAAATCTTATGCAATGCTGATGGTGGCATATTGGATTTGAAAGCTACTGTGAGTTTTTCATGGATTTTCTGTTGCTCACATAAAGCTGTTGTATTTAATGAAATATTTCTTGAACGCCATGCTGAGGGCGTCATAGATCTAAACTTTCCTTTATCTGGGATACACATATTTCACAGGACAGAGGCTGGGCCAGAATAATGTCTCCCTCATCTCTGGCGTCAGTCCATTACTTTCCAATTTATTACAGAAGCCTCTGTCTATCCGGAGCATGAGACAGCATGTACAGCAGGCGCATACCCTGTCGCTGTCTGACTGACTGATCACAGGGCTGTAACTCAATCTCAAAGCACACTGGCCCCACAGATTTGATGGAAATGGGAGTTGACAGCGCACCTCCTCATCAAACACACGGCAGGGCAGGAGCTATGGGTGGCTTTTTAATTCTCCTTGTCTTATTGGTCAGGGGTCCCAAGAGGAGGGCTAATGGGACAAGGGGATGGATTGTGGGTTTAGAGAAGGGTGTGGTAGAGTGGTGGGTTGTTTCCCAAAGAAAGCCAGTCAGGCTGCAGATGGGGATAGAGTCTAATGTGTGTGATTTACAGTCTTAACAGGGGTGTAAAATTGTACGTAATGTACTTAAATTCAGCCCATAGGCCTTAGGATTCTGTTTATTGAGTGAACTACACAGGTACATAGAGGTTAGCTAATCATATTTAAGGTAATTTAAATATCAAAGTATTAAAGTACAGAAGTACAAAAGAAGCTGTTTAATTTAAAGGCTTACGGAAAATATCCTGTAACTTTCAGTTAATGTTACTGTGTTTGGTGCAAGAAAGTTTTCCGCAAGTGGATTAAAATGCCACAAAAGCCTTGATGTCGGAAGCTGTAAAAGCTTACATTGTTCAGTGATTCAATTGCATATCATAAACTCATTAATCATGTTTATTTCTAAGTGCCTTTTTGAAAGTCAGTGTACAGAACCATTTACAGTAAATGGCCTTTGAAAGCTTTTAGAGAAAGTCATGTTTACTGTAAGCACAAGTGCTTACAGAAGTTCCCTAGTTTATCATGCACACTACCTGAAGACACATAATGACTTATATAATCCAAAGCAGCAAAAAAGTATTTTAATAACCTAAATACTATATATCTAGTATTAACCTGATAACCTGTAATTTCCTGAAGGTCTTAAGGTCACAGAAACACTTTTTTGTTGTCAGTTTCTTTGACAAAGGGCTGTTGGCATTTGCATACAGGAAAGGTTTATTAAGTGCATTTAAGACTTTATTAAAAGGTACCTTTCAAAATGCATTTTTAATTTTGTGTTTAAGGATGAGTCAAGGTGAAGTCATTATGGCTTGATCCTTCTATATGCAGGCCAGGCTTCACCTGAGTGAGATTCTCATTAAAAATTCCAGAGTGCATTTTAAGAGCAACACTGAGGCGGAGAAAGACAGATTTGTCTCTGTAATCCCCTTTTCTAGCTGGCTGCATCCTAGTCCCCTTCCAGCTAGACAAGACGGTCGCAATGTTCTCTGTGTACTGGCCAGTGGCCTTGTAGAAACCTCAGATGCAATTGAAAATGCTTGTGTCTGTGCAGAGGTGATTGGGTGGATTTTTGTTCTGGGAGCTAGGTTGTGTATTTTTTATTTGGACGACTGGATCGACTGGCTTTTAGTTGGTTGGTGTGTTTTGGAATCCTGTAGTTGGTTTCCAGCTGGTCCAGGCTGGTCATTAGTTAGTCCAAATAGACCATGGTACCGATGATAGACTGGCAAATCAGCAATGAGCTGGTCATACCAGCTATACCATATTGTACAAGCTGGTCACACTGGTTTTTGAAACATGATAGATGGTCAACAAGCCAATGACCAACATGGACCAGCTAATGGCCAGCTTGGACCCTAATTAAATTGAGCTACCTTGTTCCATAATAACAGTTACCAGCCTATGCTGGGATTTCTAGCAGGTGTCTTGCGAAGACAATTTCATGCACATGGTCATGTGCAGTTACTCAGTTTTGCATATTTATGTTGACAGCTCAATGCACACCATGTGTGCAGCTCATAACGTGTAAAGGTTTGTGTGTCTCAGCTGTTTGTTAATGTGTTTATTGCTCCAATGAAGTGTGTTGAAACAGACGTTGTGCAGTAAACATTAATAGGACATCAAACGGCTCATTGAAGCACACTATGGCAGATCGATAGACTCAGTTTATGGTGCTTTTGGCAGTGAGTCCCACACAGCAGCCTGCGTTCACAGAGCCCCTTTCCAGTTACCACAATTATGCCTGCACCCACCCACAACACAATTGGCTCTTTCTCTCTCTCCCCCCCCCTCCGCTGCTTGTCTGCCATACAAATCTATTATGCATTCTGAAGTCAAATCTAATGCCATCATTGACGCAGTAAACCCTAAATTCTGACGTTTTCTACCCATTCGAAATTCTTCATTCATGTGACTCTTAAAGTGTCCCTATTATTATGAATATCAGAGTTTTGGACACAGTCGTTGTATTGTACTACACTCAACAGACTACAGAAGCTCAAAAGCCTGTAGGTTATGGGAGACGATACCAGCTGATGACTTAATTACATTCTAACAAGTGGTAAAGCTCTCGGGTTTGATGAATAAGCAGACGAATAATACGAATCGCACTGTTATACTTACTGAGCGCTAGACTACACCAGAACATCACCACAAAGTGGGAGAATAGGTGTAGAATTTCTTGATGAATAATTTACAGGTTTACTTGGATTCATTTTCAAAATCTTCATCTTTTGTTTCTCATATCCTGTCAGTCTTTTAATGCAAGCCTTTCAGTGTAAGCCTTTGTTTACATCGAAGAGTGGTCCCTTGATCATTGAATACTTATAAACACTGCTGTATGGCAGGTGCACGCTTTGCATGCGTCTTTATTCTCAACCAGAATATGATATGTACCATCCTTGGTACTTCGATATGAAGCGTGTTAATTAGCCATTGATGGCATGAAAAACAGACAGCAATTACCTTACAGACGCAGACAGAATTGTGTTAATGACGACCTCACAACTTCACCCCTCTGTTAAACTATAGTTTAGCATAAAGCTTCAGTCTCATGTATTTTTTTTAGTTTTTTTACCCTTTCCCTTTGTAAAATCATCAAATGCCCCCCCCCCTTTGTGTTCTCTGTGATAATTTCTGTCTTTTTGTTCCCCACATGTTCCCACATGCAGCTCTTTATCTTCAGTGCTAATTAATCTGTCTCAAGCATGCATATTTTGGCCTAATATACAGACCGGCTCCAGTCAGGCGGACAACAACGACGTAATAGAGCATCATGCTGCTTTTGTACAGAAAAGGAGAACAAAACAGCCACTGGCCTTTTCCTGTGATCTGTGAATTCTGTTTTTAGCATGGCCCCGTATGCTGTGCTGTTATTCTGAAGAGCAGCGCCCAGCGTGAGACACAAATAATGACTGCACGCAAAAACACACATCACCAACCCCCAACCCCCCCCCACCGTACATTTCCTGAGTTCCCGCTCTGTGAGAGTATAGTTACGCAGCGACAGGGGTGTTCAGGAAGTGTGTTGTAGTAATTAGAGCCCAGGGCAATCACCTCTGAAGAAGTTAAATGAAGGGAAGATGTGCTGTTCTGATGAGCGGCACAAACTGTGTGTATCATTTAGAAATGAGTCTCGCATGATTCTTGAGTGCTGGGATGAAATTGGCTGCAGACGTGTGTAAAAGTTATTCTGTCCAACATGTTCAGATATTTGCTGTGTTTACCTGTGATTCATCTGCTGCTTCACTGACAGCAGGTTTTGGTGCATGGTTATCACTGCATACATTTCTCCTCTCTTTCTCTCACAGATCGTGACTTCAGCATCCAGGTCACCACTGAGCGCCGGGCCTACACGGCTGGTGAGCCACTGGAGCTCCGCTGCACCATTGATGCTCAAAATGTTCCTGAGCGTTTCTTCTCGGTGTCGTGGGTCTTCAGCAGCTCACCTGTAGCCGTGATTGGGCCCAGTGCCGTGCCTGTACTGGGAACCAACTACGTGGAGCGAGAGGCGGCCGGCCTCCTGACCGTGCGAAAAGAGAGTCCCTCTGTCCACCTGCTCAAGCTACAGCGGCTACTGCCTGAGGATTCTGGGAAATACATCTGCAGAGTGACAGAGCGGGAAAAGACGCTCACTGGGGAATTCATCGACCGCAGCAAACGGTCCCGTAATGTTCAGATCACTGTTACCCCCCTCAGTAAGTATCATTGTTCCTGATTGGCTTCTGGCTGTAATATTACTGTTTTTAACTGGCCCCTAGAGCCGACAACTGATTCCTCTCAATGGTTCGGTTATTAAATGAAAAGATAACTCGGTCTGCCTCAATGGGGATGTTCATCACCTAAAGTGAATTATTTTGATCTTGTTCATCTTATAACATAACAGTTAAAAAAAACAGAAGATTTTGAACACTAATTTAGTAATATTGTAGAGACAAATGACAAATGACCTTTCTCTGTTCTTTAGGGAGGGGACTGTCTTTCCATTTTTGTCAGACAATCTCTCCTCATGTACACTCGATTCATTTTAGTGAGTTGGTTAGTTTAGAATGTTCATAAAATGAACCTGATTCAAGATTCCTAGTGTAGATGTCCAGATGCGGTTTAAATCTGTTACCCCAACTGAGCTTTAGTGCCAGATAAATACTCATCTGGCTTCATTAGTTAGCTGATTTCTGCTATTAGCTTGAGTAAATACTACAACTAAGGGTGGCTTATAGCCTCAGTGAAAACACTTTCAGAGCAACTTCCCCCAGCACTGTTGGAGATGCTGTGAATGGGTGATACAGTACTGTATCCTGTAGAATGTTTTGGTGCACGGCATTTTTTCACAACTGTAGAGGCCTGGAAATCTCTTGAAATAGCATTGCATTTCATGTGAGAGCTGCTCAAAAGCCAAGACTAACAGGCATGAAATGAAAGTGTGGAGAGGGGGAGAAGCCGCGTGCTGCAGCGCTGCCTAAGAAGATCCCAAAGGTGGATGTGCTGTGCCCATGCAAAAGGCCACAACTGGACTCAAGAGCTAGATGAGAGTTAGATATAATACTCCCTAAGAAATAGGAGGTTAATCAAAGAGTTGAGTGAGCATCCATCTGTTCCACTTAGACCCCTTCCCTCAAATCTAGCCTCTTCCAGTCCAGAACAGATCCTGGAAGGGGTGGATTTCTTTCTCTGCCATCCCTGCCTTCTTGACGTCCAGAAGGCACTGGAGCAGAACTGGCAGCCAGCAACAGTCCTATCAGATTCTGTACTTTGAGGGAAATCCTTCTTCAGGGAATCTCTCTGGGGGTCTCCCCTCTAAGAGGGTCCAGGAGGATCTCCAGCCATTAACAATGCATTACAACTAAACAGTCTTAAACATGTATT
>JAZGTJ010003986.1:6272-32719 GCA_036877575.1 Botia almorhae
GTACTGAGGTTTGTTTTTGCCACAGTAAAGCAAGAATATGTGTTAAGCACCTTCAGCGTGGCTGCCCTTTTACAGTATGGCCAGACATTCGCATTTATGTACTTGTGTGAAGTATATTTCTGGCCTAGTGTTTTGGTTTTAGACATACATTTTTGTAGTTGACGGGCAGGATGGCGGTTATCTGCTAGATAAGTTCTTGTTATGCCCCAACTAATCAACTAGTAAAATACTTTTGAAACTACGTAATTTTATTTATTATTTGCACTGTTGACTGCCATAGACAACAAGGAAATATTTCTGAGTGAGTTTCCACTTGTCTCTTACTCAATTTATGTAAATGTGGCGTTAAGCTGACAAAAATCGTAGTGTATGCTTTCAGACACCTAAAGTTTTTTGTCCCCTGCTGCTCAGACAGACCCCCAAAACCATCATCTCCTCAAACCGGCCCTGTCAGTAAAAACTCTCTCAGGACATACAAACACACAGGCAACAGCCGAAACATCATTTCCTTCTTGTGAATGTTTTTTGTTGTTATACTCTGTATCCCTCTCTCTCTCTCGTTACACTTCAGTAGCTCTTGTGGTTCTGCACAGCAAGGCTCCCCAAAGAGAGGTAAAAATCAGAGCGGAAAGTGTCTGGGATTTCAGGAATGTGTGTTTGTCTGTGGGAGGTAGACCTCGACTTTGTTCTGAGAACATTTTAAACAACATCTTTAGTGTCTCGCAGCTCAACCATTTGATGATGAAGTTGAATTGTTGTTGGCAATATGCCAGCACTGTGGAGTCTGCATTGACAGCGGTTTGTGGTGACAAAGTGACCAAACGTCATTTATTTTCAATGAAAGTTGGCAATCTGTGGTGAATGAGTGTTGACGCTGTATATTCTGTTGTATATCGTTTTTATCATATTTTATCATTATGAACCCACACATTGAAGATGGCGTCCGAAATTGCCCGAATTTTAAGTTCTGTACATAACCTAAGCTACTTGATATCCTGCTACAGCTTATTTTACCTTTTTTCTTTTCCTTCTCCTCAACAGAGAACACTGACAAACGGCCCTGAGAAAGAGAAGGAGGGAATGATGCAGAACTTCAAGAGAACGCTCTCCAAGAAGGAGAAGAAGAAAGAGAAGAAGAGGGAGAAAGAGGCCAGAATCCCTGATGGAGACGAGCACGTTCTGAATCGCGAGGACGGGTGAGGATCTCAAAGCAAGATATTACAGCTGTCATGCAGTTGTCTCCAGAGGGTTTTCTTCTGAGGGACCAACAAAGACTCTTATCTGTGTAATTCATGACAAGAAAGTCAAAGTCACAAGTTGTTTGTGAAGCACACAGTCACTACTCAATAAAAGTCACCATAATGCTCTATGTTTAAAAACGGGTAATGCAATGAAGCAATACTTCAAAACACCTCAGTGAGATTTTGTCCTAACCAGGTGTGACCCTTAATGGTGCATCAAACTGAGTTTTTGCCTGTTGCTTGGGTTCTATTTTTGTAGCCACCAGGCTCTGCTCAGTCTTTAATTGGCTGTGTCACTTTAGAGGCAGCATCGCACTTTTAGCAACTTAAAATGACTTGACGTTCACAACCCCAAAGTTAGAATGAGGTGTTGCACCATGCCGTGCACTAGAACGTTGAGCTGTTAAAGCTTCTTGTTTATGTAAATCTAGATTGTATGACATTCCTGTCATGATCTTTTAATAGAGAGAACTCCAGGTTGGCTGCTGAGGTATATAAAGACATGCCAGAGACCAGCTTCACACGTACCATCTCCAACCCTGAGGTGGTGATGAAGAGGAGACGACAGCAGAAGCTGGAGAAGAGGATGCAGGAGTTTCGCAGTGGAGACGGTCGACCTGACTCAGGTCTGTAAATTATATGTGCAGTTGAGACCATTGAACATTTCAAAAATGATTACAAAATAAAATGCTACATAAGTCTAGAATACAGTTTGGACAATGTAAACCCTTCAATTATAATACTTGTTTTTTAGTTCCCTTTTGGTGAGTATTTCAGGATGGTTAAACTGACTGGTGTTTGTTATTATTCATGTGTTTCTGAGAGACACTTTGGAAAAAAATAGTTGTTCCTTCTTGTTTTTTCTCCAGAATGGCCTATGACGTTAGCAGAGTCTGTCTTAGGACATTAAAACCTGTAATTTTATAATGAGAGGTTCTACCTGAGGGCATTAAAGAGCTAAAACAGAAGCTTTTATACCATCCTAAAACATCTCAATTGCTCCGGTCCAACCATTAGACAGTTTGCCAAAGAACCACCACGAGACGGTTTGCCAAAGAACCACCAGTTTTTAGGCATCTGGGAATTAGTTCCAGACCTCACCATAAAACTTTGTTTTGTAGGTGCCTGAAATATCTTTTATGTCCTGCACAGACAGACAGATGTGACGATATTTTAGATGTTTGAAGTTTATGTCCTCAAAATAATATCATATGTCTTCATCTCGTTTTTTTTTACCCATTTCAAATCCTCAGTGTGACACATAAAAACTCTTCTAGTTAACCGTTACATCCTGAAGAAGCGAAGTGCTGTGTTAACTGGTTTTCTGCTGGTTTTTAAATATTGCTAACAAGCTTGCTCTGTGTCAGACGCAGCGATATGGTTATTAAAGAACGTTGATGAGAGTGTTTCATGACTTTCAGTAATGAGAATATCGAGATAACACTTAATTTCACTGGTTAGTGCTCGACCGAAATTGGTTTTTCAAGCAGGATCATTGATATGATGATTTATGCATTTTAATCATGGCAAATTGGAGGTGAAGAGACTTTAAAGTATTTAACATCAGCACGGAACTGTACAAACATCACGGTTTGTACTAAGGACATTGGTTTTAAATCCTGCAGCCTGTTGAGAAGAAATTATGTGTTATATTTAGACTTTATATTGGTGGCCAATAAAATAAGCAAAGTCTTAAAACTCTTACTGTAAAGGGGGGACCAGAGCTATATCTAGGAACCAGAATATAATAACCCTCCTGAGAACCACTCAAAAATATTGAAAAACAATAAATGCACATTTTGAATCAGACTTTGACACACTTTCTTGCTCTTATTTAGGTGGGACGCTGAGGATCTACGCTGATAGTCTGAAGCCCAACATTCCCTACAAGACCATCCTGCTCTCAACTACTGATATGGCTGATTTTGCCGTGGCTGAAGCCCTGGAGAAATATGGTCTGGAGAAGGAGAACCCCAGAGATTACTGCATTGCCCAGGTGTGACTCAAACTCCCGTAGAACTTCTATGATCCATAGATGGCTTCCACTAATTCCTAATTACAGCTGTCTTCTACAGTTCCTTCTTTTGGACAACATCCTCTACAATGTATTTTTTTGGCGTTATCGTGGCTTAGCTGGTAGAGCATTCTATTGGCAGCGCAAAGGTTGTGGGTTTGATTCTCGGGAAGCACATGTGCTAATAAAATGTATAACTTGAATAGATTGCAAGTCGCTTTGGGTAAAAGCGTCTGCCAAATGCGCAAATGTAAATTTAAGGTAGCATTGTGTAGATCCATTAAGAAGTAATGAATCCCACAATGCTTTGCAGCAAGCTCAGTGATTAAATTCATCCAGAATGCCAGATGTGTCGAGTGAAATCATCTACCTAATAGATCTATTACTCAATATTTGCATGTGCAACATGTTGGACTCTATCAAGATCAGTAGTAAGTCAAAGTGCTTTTATAAGTTCCTTCCAATGCAGAGCATTTCATATCAGTCCTTTATGAAGTTCTGTTGGCGTTTGGATACCGCCTGTGTATATACTGTAAACAGCAGAGCAGCTCACTGAAGTTTAGAACAGAGCCGTCGCGTTCCGGCTGCCCTGTGTTACGGTTCAGCATGACTCCAGTTATTAAGCTGATTGAATGCCCTCGTCGTGTCCGCATTTTCCGCAGATACCTCCTCCTCCTCTGGTCAAATTCAACATATTTCATCAGGCTGTTGCTCGATTTGTCCTACAGATTAAAGCCAGCAGCTGACATCTGCTTCACCTCTCCGGTTTGAGATTAATTGAATTGTGCAGTTCCGCCCACATGTGTACCATGGTACAGAGGAAAGGAGACGTTCAAAGGGAAGTGTACAGTAGAAGGACAGGAAGTGTTTAAAGTGGCCGGTCTAATCTCGACTGTCAGCACATGACAAACGTTGTTCGTTCAACAGCGTCAACCTTGAGCCGTTCGCACCACTCGTCATTCTGCTGCCGTCTCGACCAATCAGAGTTTCCGAGGGCAGTGTTGGGACATCATCCTCAAAACCTGTCCTCTGAATTCTTTTAATTGTGGCACAGCTTGTCCATAAATCTGCAGATAAATAGTTTAAGGGAGTGTGTGTGTGTCAGTGTTACCAGTGTTTACTGCCTTTGTGAGGCGTCCAGTGAAATATCGGTTTGCCTGCATCATCATGTCAAACTTTATTGCTGTTCAACCATGTGTGTGCAATGCAGTTTGTGGCCCTGTGGCCCATATTTGCATACTTTGTGTAGCCAGACAGCTGCACAAATTATGTGCGTATGCTGTACACGGTTTTGGCACCCATGGAGTTCACACATGGCATTATGCAGAAGACCCTTTCTTTCAGAGGGGCTTATAAAAAGCAACAATATGGACCACACTTCATGCTGATATTCAGAACTGTTATTATGCAAGACCAGGTGCTAATCTTGAGGTGTTTGCATGTTTACTTTGCACAGGTGATTCATGCCAATGATAAACCAGTAAAGGAGACCATCCTGGACGACACCGATTGCCCTCTGCAGATCCTCAGAGACTGGACGAGTGACAAAGGTGTGCCTGTCATCCCCTTATTTGACTCCATGTACTGAAACAAATGAAAATAGAAGCATATTGGAGTGTAGATGCATTTGTCTTCCTGCTTTTTACATGCCTGTTTACCCGTATATTACAAATGTCTCATTTAAATACTGTATGACAGAACCTTATGTAAGATCATAAGTCACCAGGTTATATCGCCCCCTGTTGACTGTAATAAGGCATGACATCACTGCTGTTTGTTTTCAGAAGCTCTGGTGTTTCAGCTGAAAAAGCGACCTCCAGATTATGTTCCAAGGAAAGGGCGTAAACCAGACAACAGAATGGGGCCACAACATGGATCAGTTCCTCCTGAGAAACTTCCCTACCTGGTTGAGCTAAGCCCAGGTGACACACACTACGACATCCCACACTTAGAGCAGATACAGGAGCCTCATTGAATGGCAGGATAGCTGTTCTTAGATCAGTCGTGCTGATCTAAGCCTACCTTAGATCCGACACTGTGAGGAACAGGTTACGAATGACCTTCACGCATATGTGGAGCTGCTCGGGTTGGTCATCGAAGGATGCCAAAGTGGAGATCAGGCTCTGGAGTGCTATAGAGTTAGCCAGCAGTGTTAGATGTAGCTAAGTCGTCAAATAAGTCATTTTAACATCATTTAGTTCTGACCGTAGTTGTTTGACCCACACTAATACTGGCTCTGTCTAACTGCTGCTTGCATACTGTACCTCTCCCTGCCTGTCTGACCTTCAGCTACAGCCCGACAACTAACCCGGTCACTGCGTTTGTTTATAACCAATGCTTTTTAACTGCTAAACTTAGACAGAACAGTCCTGATTAGCAGGTATGGAATGACATCGCCTCTAGACTGGAAGTGAGTGACAACATGTCTTGCCACAACAATTTGCAGCCTTCTACACCGACAACCTTGAAACATTAAGTCATCGCAGAATTTCCAAAACTGTTAACCAATTAGCTGCCAGCAGTATTATGTATTAACTACATAACTGAATAACAGAAAAATACTTGAAATATTGTATCAAATACCTTTAGCATACAACTGTACGTGTCATATTGCTTCCAGTGTAGACAGTTTTGTTCGTTTATTAAAATGGTAGTGATTTAGTTGTGACGCGACTCTAGTTGCTTGCGTCCTGTGTAGATACGGTGGCATTGGTCACGAGGGATGTGCAGTTTAATTTTGGGAAAGTGAGTTTTGATTGACATGAGCTCATCTCTGGTGTGTGTAAGCTTATGGACTGACCACCTGCTTATGGTGCTTTTTTCTCTTTCTTGCTGTGGTTGGCAATCTTTGGCTACCTCTCTCTTTCGCTCTCCCTCTCTCATTCATTCCTCCCCACCTCTTTCTCTCTCTCTCCCTCTATTCCCTCTCTCATTCTCTCTCTCCCACCCTCTCATGCCGTCTCTCTCTATCGCTCTCTCTTTCTCTCGCGTGTTGTTGGTGTGTGTGGGTGTGTGTCGCGTCGCTCTGTCTGCTCCTGGCTCCTGTGCATGCGTCCTGTCCTAGGGAGAGGAAGTCATTATGCCTACTACTACCGCCATCATGAAGGTAACACAAACCTACCCACACCTACCACCCACAACCCCCCTCCCCCTCCGGCTCGGCCTCTCTCTCATTATAACACACACTGTGAAAGGGAGACCACAAAACACTACTGTTAAATGAAATTTGGCCTATTAGGTATGCAAAGGAGAGGTGTATAATTATGTGGTCAGGTCATTGGGAGACTGTGGTATTATTTTCAGCCATCTTGTTTTATGTTATGTTGTTCCTCGTAAGTTCCCGGCATTGCTTACTCAAGACTCTTACGTAATTTAAATTCCATCAAATCTTCTGTGATTTTCTGAAGTTGTTAATATATTAAAAGATCCCCGCTTTAAAGTCAGCATGACACGCTTGCGAAATCAAAAACGATTGCGAAGCTTTTAGAGAGTCACATTTAAATTCTAATATTATGAGGACAGTTTGTCGTATGGCATTTTAAAACCTTGTTTTCTCATTTGTGCTGTGTGTGCTTTGCATTATCTTAACTCCTAATTAATATGCTGTCCCACTAATCTAAGATTAGAAATCTTAATCTAACCCTTTCCATCATCATTTATAATAACTCAGAACTTCCAGAAAAAGTTTTCTAAGGTGCCCTTGTTTTTCGAGGAGCTTTTATTCAACAACACAAATCTGCATTATTTCTATTGTGCTGTGTTCACGGAATGCTCTTAGTGATTATTAGCAGTAGTTTGGCTGCAGTACAGAAGAAAACATTAACGTATTGAATGTTGAGGAACATGCTACTGTTTTGTATTGCGAATGAGCGAAGCCAAGAAAAGTCCAGCGTGTTTTGTGTTTCTTACTGCTGTGTGGCTGCTCTGCAGATGGGTCAGATTCCAGGGATAAACCCAAACTCTACCGACTCCAACACAGCGTCACTGAGGTCGGATCAGATCGGAGTGAGGATGGAAACATCCAGGTGAGGAAAACCAACAGCGTTTTATGTCTACAGGGACATTATGTGATCATCAAAGACAGTGAAATTACCATTTAAAACACCCCTCTGGAAGGGGTCATTTTAGGGCCGGTCAGAATGCCTGAAATTTTGTGGAGGTAAAACTTGCCTCTTTTTCCACCATAGTTGTTTGGACCTGGAATTCTGCCTCATCACTGTGACCTCATGCATGCTGACGGGCTGGTGACCGTGACCCCGGCCAGTCTGGATGCTGAGACGTTTGTGGACAGGCAGCGAATCTCAGACACAACAGTTCTGCGCAGCGGTGTGACTGTCCAGTTTGGGGCCACTCATGTATTCAAATTTGTGGACCCCAGCTATGACCACAGCATGTCCAAGAGGGACCCGGGGCCCATGATGAAGGGCCGACACAAATCCGGGTGAGTCGCATCGACCCATCGCAGCTGCAAAATAATGATGTCATTTGAATTATAAGAGATACAACTGTGTTATAAGAGTTTAGAGGTAAGATTAAAATTGCACTCAATGAAACTAACTAGGTGCAAATAGCATTAAACTGAGGATTTGTTTTTGTGTCTAACAAACATGGAGAATCGTTTAGTACTCAGTCAACTGCATTAGCTGCTGGTTTGACAGGCTCTGACAGTGTAGCTGCTAGCTTTGTTTTTGTAACTCATGTAACACTAGAAAAGCCCCGGAGGTGGGGTTATGAAAAACAGGAAGTTTTTGATTGGCTCAAGGGCATGTCAATCACACCCTGGTTATAACAGATGGTTGCTAATTTAGATGATAAATGGTATTATGTCACAGTGGTTATCAGTTACATCACAGCACAGACCAGTAGATACATTGCATAGTTATGTCTTAGATGTTACATGTCTGTTAACATCTCTGCTGGAAACTGGTCACATCAAACAAAATGACACAAATTATGTTTTTTAATGCGAAACATTCTTTATAAGTGGACTTACAATAACTTGCTGTGTAAGATGGTCTCTTTAACCTGCTACTGTTGCTTGTTAGGTGTCATGCTCCTGTGAAGCCTGTAGATGGCAGTGTTTAGATGTTTAGACGCGTCTTCATGCAGCAACGTGCGTGTGAGATCTTGTTCTCCGTTTATGATGTGTATGTCCGCAAACCTGAACCACCAACGCGAGTTGTGTTGTGGGATGCTTCGTTGCCATGGCAACAAGCGTTGCGCAGGTTTTGGAGGCATGACTTTTAGGAGGGCGTCTTTAAACACGGCCCCTGCTCTGAGAACTGTTGGGACTGAGAGGAGAGGGTGAAGGGAAAGGTTATGTCGGCCACAGGCGGAGAGGGACTCTATAATCTGATCAGGGAGGAATGGAGAGGGGCGTGTCACTCTGTCACTGCACAGAGAAACACAGGCAAAGTGTGTTAGAGACGGGGCGGAGAGCTGTGACTGCAGCACACACACACACACACACACACACACACAGAAACACACACACGCTTTACTGTACTACACTGAACTACATATCAAACAAGGAAGAGAGGAGTGAGAAAGTGTCCTGGTGAGTAGATTTATCTTTCTCAACGGTTTCGTGTGTCTAAATGCTCTTCATAAGCAAACATTTCTTGCACTATTACTTAACAAACTACACTGACTTTATAATAAAAGCTTGTTTGTTCATTAAATGTTTTTTTTGGTTGAATATTTTTGTAAATAGCACAACATTTTTATTTATTCATTTCAGTAAACACGGATGCGCTTTCAAAATGTAATTCTGATATGTATTATTATAGTTATAAAATTAACATTTGTGCTGTTCACAAGATTTTGTAGCAAAAACTGAAATCTCATATATTCAATATATTATGAAAATCATAAATATTGCTCTTTATTGTGTTCACATGGTGGAAAATGTTATAAAACAAAACTTTTAACTAGTTTATTTTAATGTTAATCTTATCCAATCTACTATTTTAATGAAATCAAATTAACACTTGTTTTCTTACAATTATATACTTCACATTTTTTTAAACAAAAACTGAAAACCGTATTTGTTTATTATCTATTGCAAAAGCTGTTGGTAGATTCTTGTAGGTGAGAAGGTATAATCGGCCAGGCAAGCATGTTTATCAGCAGTAATCTCAAAATGTCCGAATATCATCCAGTGTTATTGTCCTTATAATTTTTTAAGCTTGTGATGAGCTTTCTGTCCTGCATCATTATACCTGAATGTACCGAATGGAATCTGCGTTAGGGACATTTTAGTCTGTTTGTCCTCATCCTGTTACACATTGTGATTAGGTTCATTTCCTGCATTAATTTGACGTGAAACGTCTCTTATTGAGCGCGTTTGTGGCGGTAAGCGGACACATCACTAATCTGATCTCCTGATGTTGCTCTGGATTACAGCTGTGCTCGTTCCCGGAGAGATCACACAGGGTCAGACATTTAATATCAGATTGTTCTGGTTGTATGTTGTAGAAAAATATTACAGAGCATCAGAGAATCCAAGCCTGAGAATTCATGTTTCCTCACCGGACAGATAAATGCAACGGAATGTTCTATATAACTATAATTTATAATCAATGCTGTTGTGTTCCTCTGTGTTCACCAGATGCTTTGAAATTGGAAAATTTCAGGCTATTTTATTAAAGGAATGATGTCAGTACTGCTGCAGCGTTGTAATTTTTGCATCTTAGCTTTTAGAATTTTTGGAGGAAACAAGTCTTTAATCTCTTGTACTTTGGACTTGATGGAAAAACGCAGAGAAATCCTGTTTTTTATATTATGTTGCCATGTAAGGGAAATGTCTTGTTCTTGAAACTGCAGTATTTGAGATGCGTGATTGAAAGAAGGCAAAACGTTGACAGCTGCCTGACATCTGTTAGACACGGTAGCTGTTTGCCACCTCATTTTATTACATGGTGTCTGTACTTTCAGTTTGTGTAATCTGGAATCAAGATGCGGGTGTATATTTTTCCTGCTGGATTCCTGCTGATTTATTTAGTGTGTTAAAGGGATAGTTCACTCAAAAATGACGTACACAAAAGGTGATTTGGGGTGAACTATCCCTTTAAGCTGTCAGGAGTGGAACAGACAGGCTGTTTCCCCATCATGAGGCTGTGGGCTGCTGGTTTTGTTTGACTTTCCATTCAGCACAGGTTTTATGTGAACGTGTGCAGGTGGTTATATTGTGAGCGTGTCTGTTTGTTTGGCCACGGATAATGTTTAGCTCTCTGTCATCCGTTGAATTGATTGCTTTTTCCAATCTGCTTCTCTTATCCTGTTGCTACACAGAAGCGTCCCGGAGACGACCTTTGACCTTCACGGGGATATTCACAGTGGCTCAGCACTCCCTACAAGCAAGGTGTCGTATCTTCCTGGTTCTTTCAGATGTTTTCTGGTGGTTTGGTATGTGTCACTCACGGATTATTTGGTGATTTCAGAGCTCAGGGAAGCTGGAGATGGAGCGTTCAGGAAACAGCAGTGAAAGAGGCCTGGTGAAGCCCATGATCAGAGGAGAACAGCAGGACTTCGGCAAACTTGATGGAAGGTAGGACCTCAACCAGCCCTGTTTTGTTACAGCAAGGCCATAGTTAACCACGCCCTTTAAGAACAGCCCTCGCGGCCATATTTGCAATGCCCATTTAAGTCCTAACTACTTGGTTGGGAAGACAGCTATCTCCAAAATTGCTGACTGAGATTTCAGTAAAACAATATATTTCTCACCCTTATTAAATGTGACATCAGATGTACTATAAATTTAGTTTCTGAATTTCTGCTAGGATTGCCCAAAAAAACCATTTTATTAAGGTCGCTCCAGCTGCGCTCGCGTAAAGGCGAGTAGCTTGCAGCACTCTCTACAGAGCCCCTCCTTCAGAGAATCATTAGTGTTTAGCTATTGACGATATTGGCTCTTTCTATTAGAAGGCGGGACTTCCTTCAGTAGAGCGGCCATATTCAGTGTTGCACTTTCCCCCATTTATTAAAATAGAACTACGGCATCTTGTTAATTCTATAATCTTTGATAACTCAGTTTAGGCCTCAAAAATGTCCTCAACAAGAAAACTTTTTCAAAGCAACTTGATTTGCTTTGTGATTAGTTTTGCTTGATTTATTAGGAAAATGAAATTGGTTAAAATGTAATTTCGTGTTTAAATGAAATTCCGCTTTAAAACTATTACATGGGTTTCTGCACTGGAATTCTGCACGGGAAAACTGCAGAAACAACAACAGATCTCCTGTACAGCGGTTTTCACTGAGGTCTTCTCCGGGTATCTGTTGGAGTCAGTGTAGCATCAGGTCTAACAAATGTAACCTGACCCTTCCCTTTCTATCTGAACCTGAGATACCTGAGACCTCCTCTCACCTGCCGTCAGTCTTATCAATAATCCAGAGGTCATGAGAACGCACGTTCCTTTAAACACGTACGGCTCAGTCCGGCGTTCCGTGACGGAATGTTTTACGGCAGGAGGGGAATGGGATCTCTGGAGCGGTGGGCTTCTGTAGACAGCGGCGTCAATCTGTCCTATATTAACTGGATCATCGAACGACAATTCTTTCCCTGCAGGTCCCAGGACGGCCCCGAGCTGACGCTGCCGGCCAGCATCGAGTTCAGGGAAAACTGTGAGTGCCGCATCTGTCCTGACAGTCCTGTTATTCTCTGTTCATTAACACACAGCCGATTGATTTCTGCTGGTTTGATTTGTCTTTGTGCTGTTAACTGGGTCGTGGATTATGTGTGATGTCTGCTGCCTGGAGGCTTTTTAGTTTCTTTAAAACTGTTTTGGTCGGCTTTTCTCCTGTCATCACAGACACAACGAGAACCCGTTTGATGCATGCATGTGTTGTCCTGTTTGATGCATGCATGTGTTTTCCGGTTTAATGCATGCGTGTGTTGTCCTGTTTGATGCATGCATGTGTGGTCCCATTTGACGCATGCTTTTCTGTGGCTATTATAAAGAAAAAAAACTGATAGTAAGCATCAATGGTTTGCCAGCTTGTAGATCAATGTGTGGAAAGTACTGATGACCTCAAAACAGCCAGACAGTTTCGACCAGTATACCTCTGCATTTACTGGGTTTCCATGGAAAATTCATTGTGGCCATAAAGAAACTATGGCAACACTTTAAACAGGTGTAATGTCAAATACAGTAGCATGAGTTAAAGCATTAGATATATTGCAGCATTTATTAATGCTACTGTATTTTTATTCAATGTTTGTTTATAATATTCATTGTTTTTCATTACACATTACTGTTAATTTAAACCATATGTGAAAAATATAGTGCTGTGAAAAGTATTGTTTATTGTTATTTCATGTTAGCTATTGCATTAGCTGTTAAGGTATAGAATCTTATTGAAACAGGATTTGCTCACCACACCACTAGGTGGCAGGAGTGAGTGTCATGCTCCAGGACACGAGAGATTTCTTCTGCAATTGTGTGGTTGATTTGCCATCATTATGTGACATTTCCATCAGCATTGTCGATTCCAAGCCAGTTACTCTGTCACACTTTCATTTAACATATACAAATTTAACATTTAAATGTTGCATTGTGACATTATTTCTATGATAGGTCCCTAAATTCTTTGTATTGTGATCTCAAGTGGGAAAGAATATGTTCGGTTACAAGACTTCAAATAAAGTTTAAAGTTTTTATGTCAAAAGAGCAACTGAAGTGCTGTTTTGATACATGCCTTTATAATATGCTTAAATGTAGTAATGTTTGCCTCATCTATCCCATAATACTCTCCTGCAGCTGAGGATGCCTTCCTGTCCGCCATCATTAACTACACTAACAGCTCCACGGTGCATTTCAAACTGTCGCCCACCTACGTGCTGTACATGACGTGCCGTTACGTCATGTCCAGCCAATACCGGCCGGACATCAGCCCCTCCGAGCGCACGCACAAGGTCATCGCCATCGTCAACAAGATGGTGAGCATGATGGAAGGAGTGATCCAGGTGAGTGTCGGCACTTTTGGTTCCTATTCTTTATAGAATTAGAATTAGCCCCTCCCACTTTCTTTCGATGCCTCCTCATTGGCTACAAAGGGGGTTGAATGTAGTGTGTCTTTAATGTGAAACGTTTTTGTGTAGTTGCATTATACACATGCTTTTGTAGTGGTAGCGTTAGTTTGTTTCACTTTGCTTCCATTGATTCAGGTCACTGCCTCGGCAAACAATTGCACTCAGTGTTTCAGTGTCTCCTGTCTTTGTGTGTGTGTGTGTGTGTGTGTGTGTGCCCTTGTCTCTGTACCTTGTTTCACCTGATTCATTTACCATGTTTTCCCAGCAGCGGTTGGTTAAACAGCCTCTGACAGCTTACAGTTCAGAAATGAGGCCCACATGCTTGTGGTTTATTTACCTTTCTCATTTGGTCATTGTGGGTTTTTTGAGCAGCCCACCCAGGTGTTCAAAGCTGTATTACAGAGGCTAACAGCAAAGATCAAACGCGGATCTATTTTTTTGCTAACTGGTAACACAAGTTTAAATAGAGTTCAGCATCTAAGATTACACTTTTCACTCTGTGACCTAATGTTACGGGGACAGTACACCCAAAAATGAAAAATTTGTCATGTACTCATTTGTTTCAAATCTGTTTCACTGTTATCCGTTAAACAACAACGGAAGATATTAAGCAGAATGTTGACAGTGCTTTTTCTAAAAAACACTGTTCAGCGAAAACGCTGTTTAAAAACTCTTTCCCTATATCGCTGGATGCATTCACACTTGGCATTCACACTTGGCAAGTTTGATCAGATTTAAGCAAACTCGGGTGCGATGGTTCTGTTAGTGCGGTTCATTTCAGTGTAAATGCTGCCACCTGAACCTTGGTGGGCACCAAAGCAAAACTTCCAACAAATTCTGGTGCGGTTCGAAAGAACCAAGTGAACTGAACTGCTAGCGTAAACGCACCCTAAATGACTTCCAAAAACAAACGACTCCTCCCCCTGGTGCGCGATGATGTAATCTGTTCTGCCCGAGTGTCAGTCTGTGTACTGTGTGTGTATGTTTGTGTGTGTTTACATGACTGTGATATGTGTCCATGCCATGGCGGTTGTTGACAGTCTCTCTCTTTGTCCTGTCGGATGTCTGTCCCCCCCCCACACCTACTTTCTCTACAGGAGATTGCTGAAGGTGATCAGGTAGGAGTTCACACTGCTAGGGAGGTGTCTCAATTATTTCTCTCTGTCCTCTCTTACTGTCACACGTTCAAGCTTGGCTCTCTCATGCCTTTTTTATCCTCCCATAACAGAAACCAAACAACCCAAGCCAACTAAGTAATCCACTCCTCTTACAGCTGGACTCTAAAACCAAACGTTTATAACCCCTCATTACGACTCAACCTGGAACATGTGATACTAAAACGCAACCGCAGTTGTGATCTCTGTTTGCGACAACATTTTAATTCTGGCATCTTCCATTTTGACCTCTGCTTACTGCACTTCAGTGTGATTGAGAGACTGCCCCATGTTCTGTTGCTTTTTAAACTTCAGTTTCCTTGTTTATTTGATGTCTGTGGTTAATGTCAGTTTTGTTTTTTTTTTGTTTTTTTGAATGCGTTCTGTGGCCAGTCTGATGTATTTCAGGGGGGTGGTTTGTGGGGTGGGCGGGGTTAGGCTTGGGGGTGGGGTTGCTGTCATCGTCATTTGGGATAGAAGCGTGCTGGTATACGCAGGGGTCCAGTTCGTTTGAGTCCGGTCTGGACCGTGTGTATCGCCTATCTGTGTTGTAGGGATGTGGTTTCCATAGCAACCAGTCACCGCAGCTGCCCAGTCAAGCTTCTTCATTTCAGTCTTGGAATTTGAACTAATTCTAACATGTCCTCCATGTTTTTGATATGTGTTTTTCTGTCTGGATGTGGTGACTGGTTGTTGGGGGCAAGGGTGGGTCCAACAGAGGGCACGAGTCTATCCCGGGAGTGCTACTCAGTGCTTCTCATGGCTGTAACCCTTCTCTTTTTTTGTATGTTTGATTGTTTGTTTCGCTTTATCGGTGTGTAATCTGTCTTTCTCTGTCGTCATATCTTGCGTTACAGAAGCAGAAGAACATTGCCGGGGCTCTGGCCTTCTGGATGGCCAACGCCTCGGAGCTGTTGAACTTCGTCAAGCAGGACAAAGATCTAAGTCGCATCACGCTGGACGCACAGGATGTGCTTGCTCACCTGGTTCAGATGGCTTTCAAGTGAGCGTTTACATGCATACACGTGACATTAGCGCAGTTCCGAAACCTAGCGAGCTGCCTACCCAGACAGCGTTTTAATGCTTCATCGATGCTAACACTTTATTCCAACCAGGCATGACGTGAAAAAGCTTCAAGCAGTAAATTACCTCTGATTTATGTTAATCCTAACTAGGTGCAACCGTTAACAGCAGCATCTGACAAGGCAATTTGTCGGTTGGTTGGTTTTTGATTACACCACGCTGGACTGGCTAGCACGACCCCTCAGTGAAATCTGATTGGTCTAAAATCCTGCTTCCCATTACTATGTATCAGCGTCAAATATGCTCTGATTGGCTGTGATTTTTCTGTGCTCAGGCCGCATTCTGCTAAATTCTGCAAAAAAAATCACATGCTTGCGTCACAAAACAACGTCACGTATTAATTGTTAATTGTATCGTATTAATTGTTAATCGTAACATACAATTGGGTTGTAACGCTCTACAGTCATGCTAAACCGAATGTAATCCTGCCTTGTTTGTTCCTGGAACCGCCGTCAGGCAACAGGAAGTGCTGAATGTAAGGAATGTTCTGTGTCTGGCTTGTATTGGCCCAGTTGTAGTTTGGGTATAGAGAGAGAGGGGTACAATCCAGGGGCCGTTCTCAGCGCAAACAATGTGGTCAGAGTTCCTTCATTTCCTGGAATGACCAGCTGAAATAACTGCGTCTTTGTGCCGCTCTTGTGGTTTTTGAACTGGCCATGTCTTCGATTTACTCCGGGTTCTAAAGGAAGTTCCTTTAGGGCCACAGCAGAGTGGGTTTTGTTTTTGGTGGGGGGTGTATATGGACACTAAATAATGGGTTTTCCTGCAGGTACCTGGTGCATTGTCTGCAGTCGGATCTGAATAATTACATGCCTGCTTTCCTGGAGGATCCAGATGAGCAGAACCCACAGAGGCCTAAGATAGGTGAGCAGAGACCCGGTCTGACATATTGGACCTCTTTAACTCGTCAGTTCTGTGTGATGAGGAGCTGTTGGGTTTTAATGTTCATTTAGGGTGTGTCACAGAAATCTGTCTAGTTAACTACAGCAGTGTCAAAACAAAATGTTAAGCGACAGAGAAACGTGTCTAGTTGTCATGTCATGTAAAACAACAATCTAAAGCGTCAGAGAATAAGACCTAATTATATGGAACAATAATGAAACATTACAAGCCACAAAGAAACTGTACACGTCAGTAGAACAATGCAAAACATTCGAGGCAACAGAAAAGATCCAGATGATTAGAACAGCACAGAAACATTGCATGCAACAGAAACACACTCGTCGACTATGGAGTAGACATGCACCTGCAGTTCTCCTCGGACTGAAGCGTCAAACCTCTTGCGTTACAGAGGACGTCCTGCACACGCTTACGGGCGCCATGTCTCTGCTGCGTCGTTGCCGTGTCAACGCGGCCCTCACCATCCAGCTATTCTCGCAGCTCTTCCACTTCATCAACATGTGGCTCTTTAACAAGCTGGTGACGGAGGCCGACTCGGGCCTGTGCTCACACTACTGGGGCGCCATCCTGCGACAGCAGCTCAGTCACATCGAGGCCTGGGCTGAGAAACAGGGCCTGGAGCTCGCCGCAGACTGCCACCTCAGCCGCATTGTGCAGGTCATTCATGTGTTTTTATTTACAGATACAGTCATTTTAAGTACTGAAACGGTATGATTTTTAAAAATATATTGACATTACATCTTCTACATATATTTCCATCTGTATGCTATGTGTATATATATATATATATATATACATATATGCACATATATGCACACACACATATATTGTTACTAATACACTTTATATGCGCTTATTACAAATGAGGGCAACATGTTGTCTGTGTACCCTTGAACTTTAGTTTGCTAATATATAAGTAATTAACTTGTAATTTACTTGGATAAACCTTTAATTTTAGCATGACGATTTTATTTTATAATGTAAAGAATGTATAAGGAGACTTCAGGTACTGACACTGGTCACATAGGTCCTAAAATTGCACTTATAATGGTTAGGCAAGAATAACAAAAGATTCTGTTCCTGTGTCTGTCAAGGCAACGACTCTTCTCACCATGGACAAGTATTCCATGCAAGACGTGCAGAACATCAACAACACCTGCTTCAAGCTGAACTCTCTTCAGCTCAACGCTCTGCTGAGCAACTACCACTGTGCTCCTGATGAGCCCTACATCCCTCCTGTAAGACCACATCTCCATCCGTCTGTCTCCGTCCTTTCATCCTTCAAAGGAAGGTGGAATAAACACCTGACAGGTCTAATAACACGTTTCCTGTTGGAGATAAACTGAACCAGCTGCTCTGCACCTCCACAGTTGTTTTGCTCGCGTTAACCTCAAGGGTTTCTCCTGAAGTGACATACGGCCACTTGTGACCATAGAAGGCGATATTTAATAGAGATGTGCAAATAAATAGCTTCATGTAGCTCATGGTACAGCATAGTGCTAGCAACACCAAGGTTGTAGGTTTGGTTCTCAGGGGACACGTATAGTTATATATGGTTTATGGACTGTGCAGTGAGTTTCTTTATATAAAAGCATCTACCAAGATGTTCATATAATGTTCAATGTTCATATAAGTGACCGGTCGTAAACAATTTTGCCATTGAAAACGTTTTTGACTTGTGTGACGTTATAATTGTGGTTTTCACGCCCGCAGGAGTTAATCGATCACGTAGTGGCCGTGGCGGAGAACACAGCAGATGAACTGGCGCGTAGTGATGGACGCGAGGTCCAGCTAGAGGAGGACCCCGACCTGCAGCTGCCCTTCCTTCTGCCCGAAGATGGCTACTCGTGCGACGTGGTGCGAAACATTCCCAACGGATTCCAGGAGTTCCTTGAGCCACTTTGTCAGAGAGGTACGGACAATAAACGGGCTGGTGTGATTCTGAATGAGCGTTTGACGTTAATTGTTGTGCGAGCAGTGAGTTTCGGGTGAATCAGAGTGCTGGTTGAGTTTGTTTGTTTAAAGTTGACGTGGTGGCAGAGGAATGCGGTTGGTTAAGGGAACCAGGGGAAAAGTTTGTTTGCTGCCTTTCCTATCAGTATTTACCTTTGGGCAGGAGAGAGCGAGTGGCCGAGAGAAACGGCGAGAGAGGAATTGTGTGTTTTCAGGGTGTGAGACGAGATCAGTGCATGTCAGCTCTTTATAAGTTTAGTGTTCTGATCTGCCGGGTCTCCTCCAGGTTTTTGTAGGTTGACCCCTCATCCGCGCTCTCCTGGGACGTGGACTGTCTATTTCGAAGGAGCCGATTGTGACAGTCACTTCTCGGCGGACACTTCAGAACTGGTAAGTTAATACGTCGTTTTACATGGACGGGTGAACGGATAATTGTATGAAAAATGTTGATTTAAAAAAAATCCAACATCTAAATTGTCTGGGATGTACATGATTTCACACTGTTTACGCCAGCAATATTATAGAAATATTTGGGAAATGGCACCAGCGAGTTGTTACACTGAGTTGCTAATACACGAGCTAAGTGCTTCTTAACCTAACATTCTAGATTTCAGCCAACACTAACTGCACTCACAGAGGGCAATATTTAACCAAAGTGCCCAAGGAGTGGCTGTAAATAATACCCTTCTCCTTACCTTAAACACACACAAAACCCTTAAACGCTGCCTTACCGCTATAATTACCCCTGTTTTCACCATCTATCTCAGTTTTACACAAGTAGTTTTTTTGTAAATAATGTCATGATCTAGTTTTGTAATAAAATGTTGGTCTCACAGCAGACAGAGCTGGAGCTCTGAATGTATTTAAATGCCAGGCAGTCTCTGATCTCTAATGTGGTTTGGTCGTGTGCCAAACCGAGCGACCCGCCCCACGCCCACATCTCTTTCATAGGCTCAGTGCTCACACAAGGTTCCCTTAAATTGTGACTTTACTTTTCTCATACACACTCCTGTTCTTATTGTGTATTGGTGAATGTACTGAAGTAAAATGGGTTGTTAAGGTAATTTCATATTCAATTCACATGACAGACACTTTCTGAATGGTGAAAGACCTGTTGTGCTTACCTGTAACTGATAGGGCATGGCGCTAGCAATCCCAAGGTCATGGGTTCGAATCCCAGGGAATGGACATTGTTATGAAACATATAGCTTGACTGAAGTCGCTTTAAACTGTATTGATCGATTCAGTTTTATTTCTGTAGCGCTTGTCACAACTTTGCACACATGAAAAAGCAAGTTGAAATGCACAAACCGTCATTCCCAGTAAAACCAGGAATTCATAAAGACCCCCGCCTTCCCATAAGCATTCAGAAACCACCGCTGTGCCGTGTACCTACATTGCCTTCCACCCCTTCCAATGTTCAACAATGTGTGCCAACAGTGTAGTTCAAGCCCTCTGTATGTGTTCCATATGCAGCATCTACTCTATGAGGCTCACTAAAGGAAAGTCTATGGCAGAGTGCCTCACTGTGGGAAGCTGCTCTCTCTCTCTGTCAGACTCGGCCTGTGCGTAAGCGAGTCCGCTGAGGCCTGACGCGCTCTGGAGCCGAAGCATGTGGCTTTCATTCTTGATTCATCTCCAGAGCCCGCCGTTCCTTTCTGCGGTCGCCTGCTGTCTGAGAACCAGCAGCGGTAGAACCTCCCTAATTCCCCATTCGCCCGCGCCTCCTCCTCTCCGCTCAGTTTGCCCCGAGAACATCAACCAGACGCAGCTCGCGGAAACCCCTCGCGCAGGCGACTCGAGAACGTTTCTTCTCCAAAGTAAACTCACCTGCCTCTTTTCTCCACAGCCAATGCGGAAGGAACCGGAAGTTGTGACTGTGACTCTGAAGAAACACAATGGAATGGGCCTCAGTATTGTGGCAGCCAAGGTAAGAGTCGATTATTTTGTGATTTAATTTTTCTGTGACGTGAAGTGAAACAAATGCTGCTTCTGTATCAATGTTTGCAACCTTCTCGCAGGGATATGATTACTGTATCAGTGATAAACCAGTTGTGGAGTAAAAGTCAAGGATGAGCTCTGAAACTCTGGTGTTGACACAGAACTTTTTAATCTGTTAGCAGTTGAATGTAACTGACTTTCTCTGAGGGAAAACAGTGTGTGTGACGTTTTTGCTAGCTGATGTTGGTGACCGCTGTAGTCTAAGCGGTGAAGGTGTGGCGTAGGTCCTCCGTGCCGCGCAGGTCATAACAAACGATGTTGTTTCCACAACACTAGCGTTCTTGTCAAACACCAGGAGAACTTTGCAGCTTTGGCAGACATTCAACTTCAAAACGCAAATCACGTTTATTTCCGCGTCAGTGTCGAGCACGGTTCTGATCTTCTGCTTTCACCATAAGAAAAACCCCCTAGCCAACTAACAGGGAACGTTCTCAAGACATTGGCTAACATTCTCTAAAAGTTCTCTGAGTTATCAAAAACATTCTTGCAGTACTGTTAGTAATTATAACCATAAGTTGTAAATGGAATGTTTTAAATGTCTAAAAAACTGGATGTTTGGAACGTTCCTAGAACATTCAAAATGATATTTTTAACATTTTTATTATTGATGGAAACATTAAGGAAACGTTCTTACAACCTCAAATTGTTAAGTGGGTAGTTTATCACCCCTTTATAAATTGTGATGTAATTTGGTTTATGTTAATGGAGAGCTTGAATTGTTATCCAGTTTTTAAAGGTTTTGTTTGTTTAGGAAGATCAGTTTTGGTTGATGCTGGCACAAACTGTGATGTTTTGTTTATATTGTACACTATCACTAGTATTAAATGATGCATGCAGCTCAGCACAGAACATTAACAGTGACCCGTGGTAAGAGGTTGGAAATAGGAACTCGTTTTTTAGAAACGGGTAGTTGTCGAGTGACACTGCTTAGCAGTTCGAAAGCATCTGTTCGTTGCTTTGCTGGGTTGAAGAACGATCGTTTTTCCCTCCAGATGTCATGGGTTCAGGGGCAGTTCAAGCTCCAACCGGTGGAGGTGTAGTTGTGGGTGGAGAACATGTATAGTAACTGTTTATTTTCATATCTAAACCTGCCCTCACCGCTTTCTCGTCTGGGAATCTGTCGGTCAAGTGAGTGTGAGGTGGAATAGAGGAAAACAGAAGGAAAAGAGGCAGGGAAACAGGAGGTGGGAGGGGGGAGAAAAGAGGAGGATCTACAGAGGAGAGAAGGTTCTGCCTGGTGTACAGCAGTGTTAAAAGTTTACCTCAAGTGTTGGAGCCTCCTGCATCTGGAGGGGGTTATGTAAGAGCCTCAGTGTGGTATTTTCAACACTGGCTTCTGATATGTGCTGTTGTAGCATGTAGCCTGGGGTTCATTCCTCTGTAGACCTGCCTGCTTTCAAAGAGTTGATTACGTTTTCCTGGACCGTTAGTAGTTGGATCCTCAGTTCATAGCTGACAGACTCGCGAGCAGAACGCAGAACCATGTGGTTTTCTGTGGTCGGGAGAAAAGAGCCGGTAAGAAGCCGCTTGGTGTAATGTGTGTGTGTGTGTGTGTGTTGTTTGAGTGTGTACAAAATGCAAATTCATTGTTTGGTTGTTGTGTATAAATAAGACATCACAGATTTTTGGCATCCAATTCAGTTATTTCAGTACACTATTCATTCAATACAGTAGAATTATAAATTTAAATTGGTGTTTGCATACGTTGAATTTATGCCAATGTAAACAAAGTCATGCGACCAGTCTGAACCAACAGGTATGTACACAGGTGGTAGATTTTCTGTGTTGAATCTCTCTACACGTCTAACCTGGAAAAAAGGACTGTTGTCTTTAACATTAGTACTTTTGTGCTTATTTTCAAGTAAACGTATCTAAACATTTGTAAAACAAGACCATATTATTAAAAAAACAACACTATAATAATTTTCAGATTGTTTTGTGCATATGCCATCAGTATAAGCGTTTGGTTTACTGTACAGGCAGATCTTTTCACTTGTTTGAAGTATAAACAGGCAAAAAAACAGAAACAAAGCCAAAAACGAAATATTATATTGAAGACACATTCTTTGAAAGTGAGACTGAATATCTTACACTATGCTTTTTAAAATATAAAATATATTTAAGCATTTTACTGAAACTAATTAAAACACTAGAGCAGGATTGTTTTCATTGTATTTATTTAAAACCCCATAAAACGAAACGTGTCTGTCTGTACATTCCAGACCTCATCACAGACAGAATAGAACGCAGCTGCAGTGTGGGGTCACAGTTTTGGGATAGTGCTCAGTGTTATCTTGTAATCAGGGTTGCAGGGTTAATGATTACGAGCTCTGAACATCGAGTTCTCTGTGTGTCCTGGTGTCTGTAACCCGTCGTCGCTCGTTACAAACGATCCGGTACGGTCAGTGCAGCTGGACGCCTGTGAAGGAGGCCAAACTTCTGTTTCAGAGCTTGATTTGCTCAGGCTGCAGATGTTTGTGTGATAACAACTCTGTTGGGACGGTGTTGAGTTGCAGGAGGAAGAGCAAGGGGAAATCCTGACCTCTGGTTCTTCACACTGACGTAAAGGCAATGGTGACTACCTGAACGTTTTTTCACATTTCTGGATCCTTTCTACAAACATTTGTATGTTCTGCTGTATGAGAACCGACCTTTCTACTGGTTTATCTTATAACCAATCTTCTCAAAGCAATGTAAACACTTTTTTTTTTTTGTTTGTGTACTAGCGCGTCGCACAATAACTCCCTTGCTTCCTTCTGTGTGGACTTCTGTTCTCATATACAACAACAATGGAAGGATGTGGCTCCCATCCTGAAGACCAAAGAACAGAATCTGAACACAGCAGCCAGTCGAACCTCTAATGTTACTGATGTCTGTTAACCTGCCTGTATCTGCTACATGTACTTATTAATTAGATTGATAATATGCAGTGACACCATTTTGGTTGTTTGCTGTGGATGAATTCATGCTACCAAAGTGAGTCTTTTTCAGCATTCCCAAATCCTCAAGTTTTGACCGGCATGTTCTGAGCTACATACTGATGTTTGATAACACGCTTTTTACCAGATTTCTCCTCAAGGAATTCTGGAATACGTTTCCCAGTCACTGTTACATTTAGCACTTTTTGTTTGGAACTTAATGGGATGTTTTGACAGGTGCAGGTGAGCTGCTAGTGCACTTCAGTCCTCTAGCAAATAAACTCTGACAGGAGATGTTTCAAACTGTCAGCTTACATTCATCTTCGCGTTTTTGACAGTTTTTGTACCTTACGTATTTGACTGGGGCATGTCCAGAGATAGGAAAGGAGCATTGTGGCATTGTGGAAAATAAGAGAAGTAATGTTTTCAACAATTTCTTTGTAACCTTAACAGGATTTCTAAGTTGTTACATGTGATGCACTAGATTAGTACACAGGAGGACATGTTGTTCAGTTTACTACAACCACAAGAGATTGTTACAGTTCTGTCACTTAAATGTTTCTCATGATCTTAAGCTTTTTGATTCTGTTTGAAATTTTTGAATTAGCTTCATAGAGAAGAACATAATTATGCCAACAATATACAATTTACATAGAACATAGAAAATTAAAGATAATTTATCATATAATGTATAATATAATAAGTATCATAAATACAATAATACAAAGTTGTAAAAAACTAATATTTTTCCTGTAATTAATATTAGTTAAATATTAGGTAGCCCTACTACCTAACTTTTCTTTAGTGTATTTGAAGCAAAAGGATATTAGCGAGTATTTAACACTGAACCCCTAAAATAAAGTCATGACTCGTGTGTTAACGTATTTCTGTAGCTTCAGAGTGGAGATGTTGGGCTTAAGAAACAGAGCCGTCCACTCAACACGCAGTTGGAGGACCATGAAAGAAGACAGAGCTCTTTGTTTGGTCTTTCTTAACTGAAGCAAGCAGCCCAGAGTCTGCAGATCATTAGAGTCGGAATGGAGGTCTCTCAGACTTGATGAAGGCCGTCATCTGAAAGCAGATAGTTACTGAAAGCCTCTTGTGTTAGTCATGATGTTTTGCACTCACCATTAGCCTCAGCAGTCCATCTGTCTTCCATCCGTCTAGACATGACTGTAAGAACCAGCAAACTACCATCCAGACTGCTAGACAGGTTCTGTTTGTTGTGGGTGATTAAACAGGGCAGGAAACGATGGCGTTAGATTTCAGCGCAGTGAATGAATATATGTATTTTATATTTGTCTAGTGCCCTGTGGGGTCCTGCATGTGGGTCAAAGGTCAGGCACTGCTTCTCCCGGGGCGTGTTTTTGCCCACAAGTGCAGTTCTAGGGGGACAATCACATCCACAGCTGGAAACCTTTAACAGGAAGCTGTGCATTTGGGTTTTTTAAACTATGGAAGGGGGCACGTAGGTCCAAGTTCAAGTCTATCTCCGTCCAAAAAGGTGCCGTTTCACGGCAAGGTTGAGAGATAGCTGGGCTTTCAGTTTCCTGTATTTGCCGGTTTGCAAACAGCAGGTTTGGGAAGCTTTTCCGTAGACGGGAAGCGTCAGGGTGGGGCCTAGCAGCTCCAGACGCTTGCCTGCTGCACGGGGTTTTATTACCATCAGAGGAATCTGGAATTCTGTGGTCAGAGCTTCTGCTTAAAATAACGTTATCAATTAACACCATCAAAACATTTTTGCCGTTAATGCCCAGCTAATGTCTGCACTGCGGAATCGGATGCAAATATATCTTAGCATGGAGCTGCACCATCCAGCACGCTGCGTTAACATGCGACTGGCCAGCCGCGTTTGTTATATTCAGTTGTTTACAAGCACACAGTCTCTGTGTTGGCTGACTACAGACTCGCGCCTTATCATGAAACAAATAAGCCGCTTGTGCGAAGAAGCCTGCGGCGATAACGGATTCTATTTTTGTCTGTGAGGCATTTAGCTGCTGTAAAATATTATTTACAGCAGGGGGTGTGTGAACACACGCTCACATTGAAATAGACAGAGGTGTCCGTTGGCTACACAGACCGTGTAATTGTCTCTGGTTGAAAAACAACCACACCTAGAATACAATCTCTCACGCTCGCGCACGGCACGCATGCGGAGTTGAGGCGTAGTTCTGTGTTGCTGCGGGTAACACACGTACTCCTGATTCTGTTTTGACAGCGAGTCAAGTTCACACACAACAAAGTTTACGCAACTACTAGTATACACTACTAATATAAAACTCAAACCTTACTACTCAAGTGGGTAGTTAAGTGACTTCAGATGTCTGTTCCATTAAATTGCACATGCAAGGTTATTCAGGTGGCTAGTTATAAACACGCTGACAAGTTAACGTGCATGCCTTAAGCTTTAGGGTAACAGAAATGGGCACAGGTTTGATCTATAGTGACAAAGTGGTCGTATGGAGTAGAGCAGAACCCAATTTACAGCAAGTAAAATTGTTTTATAGCCCTTTAGCATGCGGTAATGAACTCCGTTTCGCTTGCACCTCTCCTTGTTTTAAAACGGTAGCAATTAGGTCTCTTGTTAACGTGCATCTGGTTTCTGTCTTTCCCTTTGTGAACCGTAATGCCTTTTTGTGTTGTGCATGCCAGATCCTGTAAGGTTTCCCAGCTCTGATCAAAGCTTAATTCCGGTTTTCCTAAGGACGGCTGCCGGTCGGGTGAGAGACTCAGGGGGGGAGCTCTCCCACCGGGCCTGCGTTAGACTCCTGCATCAGTCGTGCTTAGACGGCGTGGCCACCTCCCTCTCTCACAACTTAACCTCAGGGCTTCTCAGGTTTCTCTCACTGCAGGTTCTCTCTTTAATGTGGAGAGACTGGTTTTTGAGCAGTGGTTTCTCAATGTAGGGTAATGTGTACTTTTAAAGCCCCATCAAAGGTGTTTTGGGCTTTGCCAGGCGACAGGTGTTGCCCTCAGGACTCGGGGCGAGTTAAAACCTTAAATAAGATGAGAAGGTCTTACCCACACAATGCTGAGAATAAAAACAGTGGCGTGTATTTATTTCAGCCTACTTGATTGTAAATATAGGGAGCCAGTGTGCAACATGTTGCGTGTCCTTCAGGCTATGGTGTGTCCTGCGAAACAGAATACACA
>JAZGTJ010003987.1:0-32714 GCA_036877575.1 Botia almorhae
TATGCAATAATTATTTCTCAGCGTATTATGCAATTAATTCAATTAACAATTTTAATCGATTAAAACACATAGTTTAGATGCATATACAGAGGGAACCTGTCCAGAGATGAAAGCAACATTAAAAGGAAAAAGGTATTTCAAGTTAAATAAAAATCACTACCAACATTTAACAGATTGTCAAATTCTGTCCATGACAACCATTGAGTTATGACATAGCTTTGTTTTTATACAGTGATCTGTGTACAAACAAGATAGTGCTATCAGGCTTTACCAAATCCACACATGTATATAAATAATACTTGGGGGGGGTTATTTGTGGGAAAATACACACACTGTAGAAACTGTGATTTAAGGGAAGATGCATTTCACTGGACCAATCTGATTTCCAATGGTGTGGCTTAGAATGTTTTTTCCCGTCTAAATTTGCAGGTTGTCCTTGAAAGTACTCAAGGTGGACGACAGATAAGAGAGAAATGAGAAGGAAAGTGGAACAGAAAAGGGGGTTTAAGGACTGGAGATAATTTTTTAAGCCATTGCCACCCAGATAGCACACCCCCCCATTTTCTAGACTTCCCATCTTAAAAGTTCTCTGCAGGGATTATGAGAACAAAGGAAGGTAAATTCCCAGGAAGAGCAGAAAATTGGTCCAACTTTTAGAGAATGTCAGCACACTGGAATAAAACGTCGGGTTTGTATTTATGGGTTCCTAAATTATCTTCAAGGAACCTTGGGTTAAAAACATAAGCATTTAAAAGATACAAATAAGGAAGAAGGTCAGTTTGTTCCAGGTATCCTGTGGCACTGAGCTTTGCTTTCACCCACATTACATTTCAAATCTCAGACCTGGAACTGCCATTTTCAAAAGATTAAAAATAGACATGGGAAGCCATTAAAAAACATCATGTGTGAAGAGGCCTTAGTCATTAAAAGCAGCATGCATTTGGTTATTGACCTTTAATGTGGTTAATTGCCTGAGTCTCAGGGACTTGAGTGTGTGACATTTCTTATTTTCCTGTTTATCTGGCTTTATCCTGAAAGGATTTGACATTTCAAATTAAGCATTGACTCAAGAGTGTACGATTGAAGATCCCTTTTGCAGAAGAAATACAAACAAACACACTCTTTCAATCCACACAGACACACACACACACACACTATTGTTATTGCACTCTAAGTCAGTTATGAGATTTGACGTATTCGTAATTTTCGGATTCATCTTCCTGTGCACTGTTACTCAGACTTGGAGAGAGAAAATTTCCACAACAGACAATGTGTTCGAAAAGCTCTCCCAGGTTTTACGTAACAACCCCCAGCTTCTAAAATTAAGTGAATGTGGAAGAAAGTAAGAGAAAAACTGTTGTAATTACATGTGGGAGCTTCAGCACACTTCACAGAGAGGTCTCAAAGATACACCAGATTTCCTGTAACCGTACACACACGCGCTTTCACACTCGGATGTATCCGCGTGCACTTTTTGACACCTTATAGACACTCATATTCCATTCTATCCTCTCACAAACCCACACGTTTACTAATACTCATATGGACATCCCTGAGGTACCCCTGACATTTCAGACCAGGATGAGAAGGAGCCAGAAATAGAAGACTAGTTCTTCCAGTCATTCACATCCAGATTTGGGTTTTGAAGGATTTGGGTAATTCAATAAATCTTCTCTGGCCCTATATGTTCACTGGTAACTGTACAGTTATAGTTTATAGCTACAGCCTGTATCATTTTCATTACAAAAAAGATTTTGAAGAATGTACATCTTTCTCCGTTCCATGCAATGTAATGATTGTTTACTGGGGCTGTCAGCTCAAAAAGCACTGCCACTCTGACAGGTGGAATTTTCATATTGCTTCTATATATCTGAAGGCATTTACAGTCTGGGTTACCCAGAATGCAATGCACTCCCAAGATGGTGTATTGGCTAAACCCTGTTCTAGCAAAGATGCAAAGAACTTCAGAAACTTACTATACCATAACAAGCAGATGCCAGACATCCAATCACGTTTGTACACCACATCCATGAAGATTAAACAAAGTCAACAAATAGTGCATATGTAGCACAATGCTGGGCTCTACTGATGGATTCTCAGTGAAATGAGAGCAAGAAGTCACTGTGTTAGCTCCCGGCCTCCCCCTCACAGCATTCATGTCCTAGTTAAAATCAATGCACCCTCATTAGAGAAAATTATGAAAAATTAAAGCTATCAAATGGATCTTTTTGTTGCTGGGTAAGAGTCTATTGGCCGTCACAGTGCCTGCCAGCAGGAACGGCATTCAGGGACGGCTGGAGAGACTTTGTTAAGAGCCTTCACTAATTAGGGTTGGAAACTGATGGCTTTTCACAAGCCACAGCAATTACCGCAGTAAAGGGAGCGTCGGCTAGAAGTGGACTTGAATGAATGAGTTTGTTTTTCTTCTTTTGCCTCGTGACATTTCGAACGGGTTCGAGTGTAGCTCACTGCGATCGAATGAGAGTGAGAGAGAGTTGAGAAAGACCAAAGGTCAAACACAAAATTATCATCCCTCTTAGTGTTAAAGAAATGCCACACCATTTAGTAACTTACTTGAATTAGCCTTAAGTCTTGAATTAGCTTTGTGTTCGGGTTGTTCGTGTTTCACATTGTCTGTTTTAAGGGCCAGGTGCTCTTTACAAAGAGATGACCCAGCCTGACACAGCCACAGGATGGCTACTTTTGTTCCAAAAGCCGGTGGGCGCTTGAGTCCCCAGCTCTTTTATCAGCTTAATCTAAAACACTCTGTGACCTGGCGATGCTGGATTTTGTAAAACAAGAACCACATTCACAAGCAAGATTCAGCTGCTGATACAAAACACATCCATCTGCTCTACATAGGCTGTTTTTTTTCCAATGCTGGGAGAATTACATTGTGGGAAATGCTTGTCTTTTTTGCCCAATTTGAGGCCTTGATCTTTGCTGTAATGGGGTAATGTATGGTCAGTCTCCCACCATCTCTTGAGGTCTTGTTTCTACAGGAATTGGGTTCAGAGTTCTTTAGAATAAGCACTCAGGATTGAGTTTACACAGAACTGTAGAAGGCGGGTGATTAGAGGAGGTTTTATAGGTGCACACGCAAGAACACAGATTTGAAACACATTGTAGCATGTACATTTATTGAAGAATATTAGAAGCTAACAGAGTTGTGGTCTGCGGTTACATACACACTCCAGACATTAAGTGACTCCACAGTTGCATTAATGAATTCCAGAGACATTCAGATACTGTGGGTGCATGTGACTTGTCTAGAAATGTTCTTTTGCCAATCTGTCATGGTTCTTCTTGCAAGAATGCCAATAGTGCGAAGGTCCTTTAGATGGAGTGCTAGCATTTCCATCTGATGTGTGTTTTGTTTACGCTGGTACTCTGGTCAAAATAGGGACAATGTCATATATTTATTGTATGTTCTTTATATTGTGCACTAAATTAGTGAAATATTAAGTAGCAATAATTTTGAGCCCATTCCTATTACACAATTTAACCAAAATCCCACACACTTCAGACACGTTGGGTTTGGTGCCCATGCAGAGGATTTTCATTCAGATTCGACCTTCGTTGTGTCCGATCTTACTTTCTCTCTTGTATCTTAGAATTTCTTATTCTCAATCTGCTGTCAATAAAAGTGTAAAACAAAATCATAGCTCATTATGTGATCATGGTTGTATCCAGAGTAGGGATTAAAGTTCTGGCCAGCATCATGAGCGGTGTAACCTTGCTGTTTTCTCCTTGAACTTATAAACAGGCTTTAAGCATATTTTCATAGCTGCATTAGTACCATAGCTGCCCCTTGACCTACATCTCCTCTTAATTAAATGGCAGAGCTCCTCAGAGCAGTCCTCAGCTCTGTCCGGTCCTGAGCTGGGACGTTTCTCCTGTGTGGAATCGATGACCCTGTGAGAGGTTCTTTTAATCTATAACCTGCATCACTTGTACAATGGTAGCACTTTGGCTAAACTCAATTAACAGTCAGAAGAGAGCCTGTGGATTCAGGTTGATTGGATGTGGGTGAATGTGTTACAGTGTGTGTGTATGTATGGGAGTGTATTTACATGTACATGTGTGTATGTGGAGAGATGATCATGTGTAGTTTAAAGGACTGATTAAGTTGGGCTGGTAGTCAGATTCAGAGAGACTGTTCATCAGTGTCATGAGTCACAGCAGCACTCTCCAGAGCCAGAGAACTGTGTGTGTGTGTGTGTGACCAGAAGAAAGTATGAGGAGGAGACTATACACTGTGTTTACATACTCTCATTCATTGCGTTACTTATAAATCCTAACTTAACATGCAATGGGCATATTCTCACAGACTGCATGCTCTGATTCATTGCACTGCTTAAATGTACTAACTAGCATGCAAAACATTTTCTCAAAAATCGCAGGCTAATTCAGCCTTGAAGTGGAGTAAGAAATAGCATAATTACCAGTTCCATGGACATGAATAATCAAGTTACAACATATTTACTGTAGGAACCTCAGAAATGAATCTTAATGATTCCAGACTTACAACATTGAAGTGGCACAACCACATCAAGGGTGATAGAAAAGAACTAGCAGAAGGAAGGAGAGGGTACTGAACAGCAAAGACATTACTATTTCAGTGCTGTATTTCAATAATAATGTATGACAACGCTTATTGTGAATTAATGTAGACAGATCATTGTTTACAAATTAATGTGTGTTAAATCCTATCCATAAATCAACCATATACAATGTGTAAAATGTCATATTGGTTTATTCACATTTTTATTGTTTGTTTTGTTTTGGCTACTTCCATACTTTGTTTCCAACTTGTATGGCCTTGTCCAAATCAAACATAAAAACTTTACAAGAGAAAACAATGTCAGTTGCAAAAAGCCAATGCGTCCAGTCACAGATTGAGACACATCCTTCTCTGGCCATCTCCTGATGTCTCATCATGCCTCCCTCCATCTCACACTGCCAGAAGGAAGCCGTGGATGTTTGAAGCACCGTCTGAATTTCTATGACCAGCTCAGAGGAATAAATGATTGCCCTTCGGTTAGTGGCATGTCTGGTAATTCACATCCTCAGGAGAAACCAATCAGATGTCCGAGCATAAGTAATGACTCACACTTGTGCGCGAGGGCCTGATGGATGATGAAACTCTTGAGTCAGCTGAAAAACTAGCAGAAACTTTGGAAATTTCTTTTTTTTCCAGGCTTGTCGTTTTGTGGAGGGAAAGCCAGATCTTAACATTGCAAAGGAGCTGGATTTTATTAGCTGTAATGTGAGTTTTTTTCTTGCTGAACTTTTTATGTTACTAAGTCGCGGACTGTGTTCTAAATCTTATAGAGTAATGGAGCATATTTATCAATGCAGATATTAATATCACTCCAGTCCTACACTTGCCAGAACAGGGTGTCAGATTAAATATGACCTGTCACATAATATCAGCGCATTTCCACCCTCACTCCTGGGCCATTTTGAACTGTACTCTATATACCTCAGCAAGCTCTATATTTTCTGAAGTCATACCGACCTCTAAAATCCAGGCAAAACTCTACATTTTTCCCCAACTGAATATTGTGTTTTACTCAGCAATGCATTATGTACACATACGTACACATTAGGGAAATATAGATTGCAAAAGCCATTTTATGTGGTCTGTAAGTCCCAGAGAGTCTGCAGTTTTTGGTCCTGAGTCAGGAATGGATACGTCAAAATAAGTTTCAGCACGGGTGGGTCGGGCCTGACAGAGGTCCAGGTAATGACGCTGATGGCTCATGGGTTGTGCACAGAGCGAACGATTGGAGAGGGCGCTTTACGACGGGCTATGTCAGTCTCTTCCGCCTGAATTCCCCTCTCATCTCTCCTCTCCTTTGCTCGGCACGCCGTGAAATGGCTTTCTGTAGGCCATTAGCTCTGAAGAAGCAGGGACGGGTGGGACGGAGGATACAGAACCCGCCTGCTCTCCCACCGTGCCGTCCCAATGGCCTTCATTACGAAGCTTAGCCTTGACACACATCAGCCAGCAGTTCTGTCAGTCAGACGCCACAGTTTAGTGCTGCCCACCGTCACACTGGGTGGAGTGCAGCAGGAGCCTGTTTCTTGAACACTCCACTGGGCCCGAGTTTTTACTGTCATGTCACACTTTCCGCCTTCTTTGATGTCTTGTTAAGGTTGGGACCAAAACAAAAAGAGTTTTGCTATTTTTGAATGATCTCACTGGCTTATTGTGAAGCTACACGTTCTGAAAGTTTGCTCTGGAAATATTGTTTGTTGATATTTGTAATTAATGACTTACCTATGATCATGCAGGGTTATGCAATGTTTTAAATGTTTGTAAATGTTTGTTTTAAACTGTTTTGTTTTGTAAAGGCTCATTTATATAATGGAAGAAGTTCAACTTTTCCTCTTAAAACTAAAGTCGAACTAAAACCCTAGGTAAACAAAGCTTGTGTTTATGTGCAACGTCGTTTCAAAATAACTTGGTTAAATAAAGTTGAGAGTGAAGTAACTGTAAATAAAAACATCACAATAGTACTTGAATTACATTGCATATAAGACACAATTTTAAATCAGTGATATGTGTACAAAGTTGTTTCTCTCTATGTTCACTATAAGTATAAATAAACATCACTTTATTTGTGATTTGGTGGATTTGGGAACATTTGCTCGAGACAAAAACAAAAAATATTAAAGGTACAGTACTGTTCAAAAACAGCTAGACTTTTCTATGGAACACACACAGAAACAAGTGAGGTCACAGCTTTTTAGAGAGAGATGCATATGCCCTTGAAAACAAACATTTATATACTGCGTGCACATTCACCATAAATCAATCATTATGTGGCAACATACATATTTGACATGTAGTTACAGAGCGCAAGTTCAATGTATTGATGTTATGTAATTAGCATCCAAGGAGGTTGAAGATCGCATGACATAACCTTCGTCAGAGAGAGAATAAAGGACAGATTAGTCCATGCCGCAAAAGGTTCCCCTATAAATAAACTAATTTATGGTTATTAACATTTAACAAGTGCCATTTGCAGCCCAGAGTGTGACCAGCTTGAGCAGACCCTGGATAATGTCGCGGGTGAGAGTTTGCGGGGTCTGATCGCTAGATTTATATAGTGGCACCGGCAGGTGGGACGTGTCTAATGAGGCCAGGGGTGATGTGTGTTTGAGACTGTGAGTCAGCAGACCCCACCCTGCCCTTTCAGCGAGCTATCTTGCACCTCTCCCCTCGTCGCATTCATTTCTTTGTTTACCCAGCCCACAGTGAACTGTAAAATCAGACTGATTTCACCTGTGTGTTTTACATATGCATGAGCCTGCTGCTCAGAGCACAGGGATGGAATACACACACTCTTCTGGGAGACCCGCAGTACCCCCTGTGCGCACACACACGCCCCACACAGGCATCATCCTCCGCGTGCCTACGCGCACATACAGTCACACAAATTAACTTAGTCATACACACCTACTTGTATATTTAGGGGTTTTCACAAATATGTGAGAATAAGACTGATTTAACCAGTTTTATATATATATATATTTTTTACACAGATGCACAACAGCATCCTATAGGCAGAGCTGGTGCTTAAAACTTAGGGGCCTGGGACAAAATTAATTTATGGGTGGGGGGGTCCACTGATAAGGTTATACCATAAGGGGCCTTTGTGGACCCCACAGGGCCCTGTATAATGCTCCCAGTTGCTCCCCTGATCTGATGAGCACAGCCAGAATCTTCTTACCCAAATCCAATGTTTTGTTTCGAAACCTAGAGAGTTGCCTACCTAGACAGCATCATAGCAACATTGTAAGTGCAAAAGTCTATTCCAAACTCTATTTTGCTGCCATTTTGGGTACTGTACGTCATTTTGGCCAAATTTTAAAGTAGCATTGTTTAGGATTTTGCCACTTTGTGAAAAATTGCAATCCCAGAATGCATTGCGACTAGCTAGTTAAACAAAGTAAAGCAGGAGGTCAAGAAAGTTTCATTACAGATACAGTTTTATTTGTGCAGCATTGATAACTAAATCTTAATTTAATTAACAAATATTTCATAGAATTGTTATTTCACCCAATGTTTGTGTTTTCCACACAGTTTTGTGCTTCATAGAACTGTATTGCATTAGCTTAGAACATGCCAGCTGCAAGTTTAATCAAAAATTAAACTTCATAAATAAAAATCTAATTCTACTGAACTGAACAGAATATTTATTTATTACTACGCCGTAATAAATCCAATTTATTACTGGATTCCAATCAGTGGATTGTGTCAATTTATAGTGGCGCCATGAACTCCAGCAACCTGGGTTAAGTGCCTTACTCAGAGGCATGCTATTGATGCCTCAATTCTTGCTGTAATCATACCAGCAACCTTCCAGTGACCATGCAGCTATAACTGTTATGCCACGTATCAGCATATCAGATTACTACAGCAATTAAATGGAATAAACCGATGTGTTCATCTGATTTCTGACCACAGGCTAGGTGTCAGAAAATGTGTTTTTGTCCAAATATGAACTGTTAGTTTCATTGTTTCATGCCCCGGAGTTTTTCCATTTTCTCCTGATTGTCTGGTTTTTGGTCAGCATGGATTGGCAGCTTCTGTGTAGAGTTGAAAGCACAGATGGTGAGAGGGCAGAGTGTGGTCACAGTTAGCAGCATGGTGTGAATGTGAGGGCAAAGCCAAATAATGAAGCGAATCACTGCAGTCATTACAGCGGGCAGATCTAGTCAGATATTGCTGTCTGGTAGAGAAGTTTTCTTGAAATATGTTTCTATACCAAATAGCAAACTTTGAAGGCCAAGCGCAGTATCTCCTCCAGGTCAAAAAACGATGCCCGTTCCATTTAGCGATAAGTTATTTTTTAACCCTCCAGGGGCGCGATAGTAATCTTAGCTCAGAACTTCACCGTCATCAGCATTCAAAGACATGCAGTTCTCTGCTACTTGTGGAGGTCATTGCACCTCATGCTGAGAACAGCTCGTGAAGGTAAGGCACAGACTGAAAGAGATTGAAGCAAGACATTTCCTCCTTACGTTCAGAAGTACTTCCTCCTTCTAGAGCTCTTGCTCAACTGGCCTTTTTCAGGTAATATGTGCCTGTCCTTTCATCTTATATATTGAAGCCCTGAAGGCATTTTACTGTCCAGAGATAGAGAGGAAAAATGTGACTAATATGCAGGCAGGAGGGCAGCCATTATGAGGACAGTGGAGAGAGAGAGGTGGGGGCACAGCAAGCTGTATATTTAAAATCAGCTCATTGAAACAGATGACACAATTTCACACATATTGCCCTCGGAAAAGCAGCCAGTTTTCCATAATGGCCCCAACCTTCATCTGTCAGGCCCCTGCTAAATCTACTGGAATAATTTCCTCATGGATTATATGTCAGTATTCATAATTTATTAAGTTGCCTATATGTGTCAGGGTGCAGTTCTCGCAGTCATTTTTATACCGTTGTGAGTGAAGAGGGACAAGACGATGGCGAGAAAAATCTTTAGTTTGAGGAAAGTTTATGCAAAATGAAGTTGCTGTTCTGAATGTCTTTGCCAGGCTCTGCACTGCAGGAAAATAATGAGCATTTTCTCAACATTACTAAAACAAGGTCAGTTTACTTACAATCTAATGTGTGTGAAAATGAAACTTACTTTCAAAGAATCCATTCTGAATGATCTTTTTACCCTATTGGCCAATTATTCTTTACCTTATTTTACCCATCCAAAATTTTGATAGATTTTATTTTTAATAAAAACACATCTTGTCAGCCAGGTAAGAAAATCAACTTAAAAATAAACTAGAGATACATAAGATGGAAAAATGTTTGGAAAATAACTCTTTCTCTTCTTAAGAAAATCTGTTTGGTTTAAAAAGATGTTAAGACACATTTACTGCAAAACAGTGTAAACAGCATGATTGGAAATGTAGTGTAAGCAGATCCAGTTTAGATGCTTTTAAAGGAAAGAAACCGGAGACGCCCTCAAATCTGTGGGCTGAATGAGAAAGGTTTAGCCCTTCCTTTACGAGATTGCTCATTTTGCTAATGTAATGCACACAGTTAATCTGGATCTTCTCTGAGCTTGAGTCAGGCTTAGTCCAGGAGGGTTGGAGGACTGCTAGACTCCATCCTGTTTTCAGAAACATAATCTGGGATCTGGCTTCTTCCCCCTCCCCATGACTCCAACACTAAATCCCCAATAAGCAGCCTTTGTCAAAAACTCCCACTGCCTTTCATGGCTTGATTACAGGTCACAGCAGGTATTTCATGGGGAGAGTGTCTCTGTGATTAATGCGGAAGGTGAGAGTGAATGGGCCACGTTAGTCTAAAACTTCGCATTGAATCACCTGCTTGCATGTTGAGTCATAGCTAATAATGAGGTCTATTCTGTCATGACCAACAGTTTGGCTAATTAGAGTAGCTGTCACACATAAAGAAAATAGGGAACAATATGTAACATATAAAGGCCAAATATGGCCCATTAGTGATTCCCTGTTTCTTGTACGTTATTAAACATTTAACATATTTCGTTACATATCTTATAGTATCTTGTTATTAGGTTTCATGATATTATATTGAGGTGTAGATGTGAGGTATCTGTTGACCGAGATGAATGTTAGTTGTGTAGCTAATTTGTTGTGAATGCGCTAAATGTAAACAAAAGTAATCCTAGTTTTTTTAAATCTTTAAATCTTTAACATTATTTACTCATTTGTAGGTGACTGGCATTATTTGACATGTTTGAATGACATGCTGTGCTTGTTTATTCATTTTGGCCTCTATTCACACCGCCGCCCACCCGTGCATTCACTGTGTTGCACTTCAGTGTTGTTTGATGTGTCATGTGACCTCCTCCGCTCATTCTCACTGTGCTCTCTTCTTGCCCTTCACCAGATGCCAGTGAGAAGCCCTGACCCCAGACTGGCACCCCGCTATGAGGATGTGGAGCGACAGTACGCCTCCCTGCCCAGGTAAGAGCAGCCACTCCTCAGTCCTGCTTCCAAAACAAAGAGAAACTGATGAAGATGTACAAACAGAAAAAACAGGACCGGTATGTCAGGGCGCAGGTAGTGTCAGCCTGCCCACTGTCCATTGGCGGAACATATGATGCATGTTGCACCATGAAAAGCTGATTGGCTGACAACATTGGCTGATTTCCACAACACTCATTTACTAAGGGCAAGCAATTGCTTTTTGTCTTGAATGAAATAATCACAACATCTGTGTCGTCAGAGTTTTGTTTTAAAATGGGCTGTACTTCCATTGTTTTAGTGGACAATTGTTTAACATATTTTACAATTGTATTACCTGTTTCTCTATGCTGGTCTGTTATTGTAATATAACAGACCAGCTGGTCTATTAAATGTAATATAGTTTTCAATAAACCTGCCTCTAATTAGCATTTAGCAAACTCGGATTGGTGTCTTTACGTATAGCATCAGTCTGATGGACACTTCCTGTCTGAGTGGGCGGTTCTTGGCGAGAATAAGCTGCAGCATTGACCATACCCTGTGCTGTTTAGTCAACGGTCTGGCTTAGTGAGAATAAAGAGCAGGTAGTCATCTGTCTGTCTCTCATGTGGAGCTAAATAATCCTCTTTAAGGCGTATAATTAAATCTGGAGTGTCTGCCTTTTGAGACGCTCCTATCCTGGGAATTCACCTGATCCTCTCCAGGGAGACGGCCATGCGGTCGCAACTCTGCAACCCGATCACAGAGCGCATTTCTAGACCTGCCTAAAGTTACAGCTGTCTCGTCCCAGTCCTCTGTGGCTTCTATCGTTTTTAATCATGCACTGACTCTGTCTTTCCATGTTTGATGAGCTTGACCAACCGCTGCGACCAGCGCAAACAAACAGCGGTGCAGCTGCAAGCGCACAGGCGTGAGTGTTGGCTCGTAAAATCCGCAGCCTGTTTACCCTCTCCGATCTGTGCAAACAGCACTGGTGTTAGTGCGAGGGTCACAGTTTATATGTTTGGCACATGTGAGTGTGTTAAGCTGCAGACTTTCACCTTCCATCAACTGATCACAGCAAATCCAACCGATAACAAACCCAAGCTCTTCTGCCAGATTAAGAAGTTACAATGAATTACAATGGGATAAACTTCTGTAAAAGTGCTGGTGTGCCATTTGAAAAGCACTAATTTAATTAAATAAAACACTGCAACACTTGTAAAGTATTTATGTTTCCCTGCAGCATTATTACTGGGAATTAGTTCTCCAACATGCCTTATCAAAGCAGATTTTAGTATCAGGACCCCCAGGGTGTCTACTTTCAAAACCATTTTCCTTTAAAATAGCGCTCCTCACCTCTCTTATCTACATCCATTTTGATACCATTTGTTTTTTTGTTTTTTTTTATTTCCACACAGACTGGGCCAAACCTGGGCCAAGTACGCCTGCAACAAACCCTGACTTACACTAGCTCAAACTGAGAGATGTTTAAATTTGTGTCCCACCCATGTTTGAGGTCACTGGCCATGAAGTTGGCTTGAAAGTTGGCCTGATCAACTGACCCTGCAAGCTCCTCTGTGTGTGTCTAATTATAACCATTAGTGCATTGATACACCCACTTATTACCCAGGGTGCTCAACTCAGGGTCAGCCAATCGGAAAGGCCGTTAACCACCTGCCTTCAGATTATTGGATTAACTGGGCAAGTCAAAGTTGTGTTTCATTCTGTCACGGCTTTCATTGGACAGTTTTTGTGATAATTCGGTGATGAATGCACAGATGGTGGCCCATCTCTATGAACTCGGGTCAAGAGAAACATTATTAGAGCTACTTGCTGATCTTTAGTGCCAAATCAATCATACTCACTCATTCTTCCTAACCCCATCCTTCACTGTCTTCCTAATACCAACCCTGTGCCCTCTTAAAAACACCCCCAATTCCCTGTATCTCCCAATGGACTCCACCTCCCAGTCCCACACTCCTTGGCTGTTCTGCTGGTGGGCCTTCCTCAGACCTCTTCAGACCAATGCAGAAGATTTTCGTGCTACCATTGTTTATTCTGCTTCATCAAGCAGTGTGTAGTGTAAAAAAATAGTTCACCCTGAAAAGGAAAATACAGTCATCATTTACGAACCCTCATGTCATTCCAAACCTGCATGACATTTTCATTTCATTTAGAATAATGCACTTTTTATTTTCTTTCCCCCAGACAACTGTGATCAAGCTTTAAAACAGACATATATATAAAAGCACCAAAAATGTAATCCATAGTCTATGCAGTAGCATTTCTTTCCACGTTTAAGGAAACTCACCAAAACTATGAAATACCAAAAAATAAATCCAAATGTATCCAAGAGTAGCCATCCTTTACCTAAAATTTGCAAAAATTGATTTTATTAATCAATTTACTAAAACATCACCCTGGAAGGATTTTTAAAACAGTATTGGAAAACGATCATCTATTGTAGGCATTTTTTAAATAAATTTTCATTTAAAAATCTTATTTTTCATCTTTTTTGTAATATTTTTTTATTTTCTAAAAATATAGTGTATATAAACATTGCATGACAATATAGTATGTATGTATTAGGCTAGAAAGTATCGTAGGGTATATGTTCTATATAACTATATTTTCAAGCAATTATAATTTCATAAATTGCCTGGTAGTGCATCTGCTCACAGCAAGAAAATATTAGCAAAAGATAGTGGCCAAATGTTTTTGTAACAAACATTTTGATCATTTTCACACAAAGCTGTCCTATAATAATTAATTGTGTTATCTTTCATATTCAATAAATTATGACACAAGTTTGATTTTTGGGTGTTTTAACATTTGGGTTTTGCGTTAGACAACCTTCTAGTCTGTGTTCACAGTTTAAATTAGTTTAAAATCTGCTCTTATTGAACTTTAGGAAAGCCTTCTTAAAAATCCTGTTGAAACAGTTTGTATAATTGTCAGTAAATTGTTCTCATATCTTACAGATTAGCCAGCAAGCTGTCAGTTTCTCTCATGATGAGGAAAGAAGGTTACATTTGATCAGAGCTCTGAAAATAATGCCTTTTTTTATTGTTCAGCCTGTTCAATGTTGCCCTGGCAACTAACACCCACCATCTGTGCTAGGCAGGACCTCCTAACCCTGTCCTCCAATTTCTCACTTTCTGTTCTTAGTTTTTTTCATTTTCTCTTTCTTTGTTCTTCCTCTCTTTTACATGGGAGTATTTTCCATTCGTTACCCTTTGCACTCACAAAGAAATTTAAGAAATATCGCTTGCCTTCTGCGATTCATAGTGAACATCCACTTCCTCCGAAGAGGGGCATCGGTATGTAAATACACCTGATGGCTGATTGCTGTTCAGCGTCTCTCACAGGTGAGCTCATAGGTGTCTGACAAGCTGTGAACTGCGAGCTTCTGCCCGGACAGATTCCCGTCCAATAACAGGTCGGTCATGCAAGCGTGACTTCTACAGCTCAAACCTCATTTAGCACCATTCAGCCCCAGCATTACCACACTGGGCAGGTAGCAGATGGAGAATATTAAGCTAATGATCAAATGAAGCAGGCGGAAATTTTTTGATGGTTTAATTTGCACCAGCAAATTTGGTCAATTATTATGCGTTCAGAATTCTCATCAAGGTATTGGAATAGCTCGCTTTTGGCACTGTCTCTCATGGCTGCATTTCAGAGCGGAAGGTATTATTCTTAAGAGGTGTCGAACCTTGGCATTCTCCGGCTGAGAGTCAGAATCTCCAGATCTATTTCAGACTTCACAGCCACAACAAGAGCGAAACCACTTAACCGCCTGACTCATTTTTGAAGGCACGTAACTCCCATCACGTACCTTTCATACATTTCTCACACATGCCCACAGACGCCCATTCATTTCACACTCTCAGGGCTGAGTTTTGTGAAAGCATAAGTTCGGTTGCTCATTTTCACTTGTCTTTTGTCAAAACCTTCTGCATTGCCAAGCCTCAGTTACTGGTGATATCAAAGCAAGAATCACCCAGGCAGTCAGATTTGTATGAGGCACAATAATTACATTTACATTTATGCATTTGGCAGATGATTTTATCCAAAGCGACTTACAGTTCATTCAAGTGATACACTTTGTTAGTGCATGTAATCCCTGGAAATCGAACCCACGACCTTTGCACTGCTAGTGCAATGCTCTACCAACTGAGCTACAAGAACACTCGGTTATTCCAGTTTCATGTATGTTTACATTCTGGCCCATAAAATAACATCGCTAATGGAAAGACACCTATTTTGTTAGCAGATGCAGTTTAAGTTTGTTATAAGAGCTGAATGTTTTGCTTTGTTTCTCAGTTTACAGTAAAAGTCTGGAATACCAAACAAATAATCCAGCCAGAATTTGTCCCCTACCTTTCTCTTAATGGGAGCCTAACTGGTGTTATATGACAACCAGGGGTCAGGAGGGCATGTGTTTGTGTATGTGTTTGTGTGTGTGAGGGTAAGGTGCACAGTTCCAGGGGGCAGCTGAATAAACAGCCCTGCCTTCAGATGCCCCACAGTGTCACTTTTGCAGCCAGGTGCACTATGGGAGACTAGCTCTGATCTGATCTCAAAAACATGGCACCCCCAGCTCATGACAGCTCCTAGAACATCACTAGAACATCAAAGAATACTTAGGACCCTTCAGATATCTGGTTGGAATGTGTCAAAAAATGTTTGTCAGCTACTTAGAGCTACCAAGAGCTATACAAGCAACACAACATGATGGTCCATGTGAAAAAAGACAACAAGACAACAGACGTTCACTAGACACAATTCACCAATCAGATTTTGGAGTTGATGTTCCAAGATGAAGGTTTTGAGGAGAGAGCATCTGGCTTCTGTGATGAACACCTTCTGTTTTTGTTTATTTTTTTAATCTTTCTGTGTTGACGGCTGGCAGAAGCGTTTATCATTCATTATTTCATACAGTATACTGTATTATTCTTTTGTTTTGGTCTCTCTGTGGTTAAAGAGTCATTGAGTTGATAATGAAATCTCATTTCAGGAGGGAAACTTTGTTACCTCGGAGTTTCATAAGTATTTAACTTGGTTAGGAAGCTCAAATGAAGACAGCAGTCTCTTACTTTGTGGTTGAACTTCATAATATGAAGAGCCTGAAAAAACGCAGTTGTCTCTGTGTATAATGCAGCGGCTTTATGACTGTCGTTGCCATTTGAAAGTAATGGTAAAACAATCCTGATTTTCCTTCATCTCCTCACTGTGTGATGGAGACCTGGAGGGGGATTTTTAATATATCGCTCTTTGCGCATTTGGTGAAGAAGGATTTTTATTTTCAGCAATTTACCGTTGCTGTATTTTCTCAGAGAACAAATTCTGAAGTCAGCAATGCGGAAATCCACGTGGCTTATTAAAATAGAATCAAGCTATAATCATAAATTGTCCATTTAAAACGTTTTTTAAATTAAGGGGCAATCATTACTCTACTTACTGGAATTGATTATCAGGGGTAAACACGAGGACATTTTTACACCCATATTAAAACAGAGTGTGTTTTCTGTTTATGTGAAATAATAAATCGATTCAAATGAATTTTAAACAATTATGGCTTGTCTTTAATTTCATATCAACATTAAGTACAAAATAAATAATGCACAAGATAACATACATACATTTGGAATATCTGTCCGGTCCCTGTGTAGATTGTGATGTAATCACCGTTTCAGTTTCTGATTTGTTGAACGAGTTTTCATCCATGTTCAGTATTTTCAGACCTGAGTTTTTTCTTTTTATCCTTTGATAAACAACTTCATATTAGCTACACATTGAACAACACTCACCACTGGAATAGTGAATACAGATATCTGACAGCTACAGGACACAGTGGTGTCTGCAGAGGCACAAACCCATAAATCAAAAGCTTTTTCCCCCTATTTTTTAACTATCTGGGGAATATTTTGTCACTTTCAGTGGCATTTTTGCCCAAAGTGTTAGTTACGTTCTAATACGTTCATAATCAAGCAGAATAGCTCTGTAAATCCTTATAATTGCATAAGTATGTGCAAGTTTAACAATAGAATGTCTGTGTATGCTGTTATAATGGCTTTTTCTCTATCATCGGCCTTAATCAGGGTAGACGCCATATTTAATCTGACGCAATTGCAAATGAGGCATTTAAATGTTTCGTCAGCTGAGCGATCCACACAAGCTACAAAAGAGTACAACACACTGAACAGACTGTACTTCCATCCCTAACAGCCTCGTTTTCATTCATGTCATTAAATACGCTGTCTGCTCTGACTAAGGTCCATGGGTGCTCGAAACAGCTGTTCCCAGCTGTTGAGTCCACAAAACCATTTAAATAACTGTAAATCAGGAATGTCTTAGAATTCCCCACTGAGCCCCAAAGGCATTTGCAGTCTTTTAACCAAGAGGGAAATGTGTCCCAATGGGCCACATACCACTGTAGCATATTTAGTTCAGAAAAATCAGGATTTCACAGACTGAGTACTAAACTCAATGCCATAAAGGCCTAAACAAGAATTGTCATAATGTTTCAAAACTCCTTTTGATCGCTGATCCTCACACCAAATGCCTGTTCCAAACAGTCCTCTGAACTCGCTTCCCATCTTTTATTGAAAAAGATGTGGGATTCAGAAGTGAGGAGAGGGGTTCGCTCTCCAGGCTTGTTATTCCCTCTAGTTTCCCCAGCTGTTGATCGTATTCACAGTGGAACATTATTTTACCCCAATGGGCTTCATGTGTTCTGCCATCCCTGCAGACCCATTAAAACTCCAGGGATCAGCATCAAGAAGAGGCCAAACCAGAACAGAGGTGTAAACGCTTTGTATTAGCCTGTGACAGGATGATACGTTTGAGAATAGCAACGAATAATTGTTAATGTTCTGGGCTTGGGGACTGGTTTGAATAAGATGGCAGAACCAGATGCAGGCAGCCACCATATCTGTTAAAGCTGATAATTTCCAGTGGCAACCTTCATTGGCCTTAAGTTTACAAACGCACACACCCACTGCTTTTTCTGACTGTGACATCACAGAGGCCTCAGCCAGTGGTTTCGTGGGCGACTGATAAAGCAGGGGTCAGTGGGGAGTGTGTGCATCCAGACGCCTGACTGTCTTGCTGGTTGGGTGGCCACAGTTTTGAAGGCATTAAGAGGATGTTGTTGGTTTTTGGAATGCTTGTCTTATTGCCCTCCAGGTCTTTAGGAATCCCTCCCATTTGTGTTCCAGACATTGCAAGACCACAGCAAGAGAGCATGTTTACAGTCAAGGGCCTTGAGACTGATGTTTTGCACACTTGGCGGGTGACTCGATAGCTGTGAAACACGTACATGTCTAGCACTGCGCCAAACATGTCAGCTAATTGATACTGCCGAGAGCTGTCAGACTGGAAGCTTGTTTACAGACACGTGTCGTACATGTAAATAAGTTAATGGGAAAGGTCTGGAAAGTCAAACAGAATGATCCCAGCTCCTTAAGACATGAGGCATGCAAGCCCCGTTAATGATACTAGCCTGAGATATGATGGGAATGAGGCAGGACCGCTGATTCAGCGAAAGAGGACGATTCTGCTGCTCTGTCCGGTTTTGTCTTCTCTCTGAGGCTTCTCTTTGGACGTCTTTCAGTTGAGGTGTAATATAACTGCCAGCTAAAGTCCCCGGAACTCCGCGTTCAGGACACAGCAGCACATGAGCTGGAAAAATGTGAATTGTGCTATGAAATGCGATCCATGCTTAAAGGCTGGCAGCATCTCACCTTACAGAAGAGATTATACCCTAATCAGCCAGTGTGTGGAAACCAGAGATGGCCAACTGTCTGCCTCCTTATTACCGTCTCCAGAGACCCTGACCGCATGTCATTCCCTGTCCCAGACTGTGTATGCCATGAGACAGGAAGTGTTAAAATGTGTCTGTTGCAGGTCTGTGCTAACACAGGATCCTGATACCATGATCAGACTCTCTCTCGCTTTCTGTCTGTCTCTATTTCTTCTCTCTCTCTTTCTTTCCACAAAATGGCAGTGGTCAGATTAGGGTTACTGTATTATGTTCTTCCTTTGACTTCTTATCCCCGCAGTTTTTAGTGTACGAGTTAAACTATCTCAGCTCGTGTTCACTACTCGTAAGCTGTATTAAAACCCCTAACTGACTGAAAAGGAAACTGCTTAAACCAGCCCAAGGTGGCTAGCTGGTCTCTCAGCCTGGCCAGGCTGGTCCGTTTGGATGGTTTTAGATGGGTTTTGAGCCCTTTCCAGCTGGTCAGGCTTTGAGACCAACTGGCTATTTTGTTTGTTAGCCAGGAAAGCCTTCTCGGCTGCTTTAACAGATCTCAAAATAAATCAAATGTTCACCATTGAGAAACATCCTTATGGATTTAAAAGCTAGAGATGTTCTGCATGGCTATGTAATTGCCAAATGTATTGAACAGGCGAGGAGGGTTGATTTTTCACTTCAAATAGTCATTGGTAATTTCTGCAATGCATTGTTTACATTTTTATACATTGGGTCTACACTGGGCTGTGTTGAACACTCGCTGCCATGTCTTGTTTTTGTCTGTGGTGTTGGTCAAATGGCTGTGTAATGTTTCATGTTTATTATCCCATCCATTGAGCCCAGATTTAAAAGTAAGCCACTGCATAGTTGTGCCGTTACAGTAGCTCCTTGTGTCGTGTGTGCCGTTTTTGGATTTGGAACATGGTTTTAGTCTTTGGTTACAGTTTAGACCTAATGGTCCAATGGTCTATGATCATGTTATATGTCCAGATTTTAAATGCAAATCCTTCATCTTTTCTTTCTTGCAGAAGACCACCAGAAACAAGTATGAGTACTGAGTATCCAGTGCAGCCGTGGGCTGGGCACAGGGACCCCGCACACTACCCAAACCCACAGTCAGGCTACCACCCCAGCTACCCCCCCAGAGATAACTACCCTCGCCCGGTGGACCCTCGACAGGGCGACTCAGGGTTCTATCACCCTCCTCCACAGCAGAGGGGTCCGCTGCGTCAGGACGTGCCCCCTTCTCCCACCATTCCACTGAGAGGCACTCGGTACGACACCATGAACCGCAGCGGGTACCGCAACACCAGCCCAGAGCGCTACGCTTATGGAGAGGCGCGGCACTCTGACCCGAGACAGAAAAACCCCATGACGGCAGCTGTTTAACCTTACCATTTTTTAGGTGTACATTGTTTATAAAGCAAGCACCACTGTGCCAATCATTTGAATCAGACAGGTATTTACATGTTTTTATACTAACAATTTTGCTGGATCATATCCTCTGTCTTGCTGGCCAAAGCTGTATCATATAGTTTTATTGCTGCAGTAGTCGCAGGTAAAATTACTGACACATATTACAGCTCCACTATATAAGCTTTTAAAATGTCCATCTTTATTTGTGCGACTATGTAATAACGTCTGTGTATTTGTGTGTGTGTCTGATCTTAAAGGGTGAATGCTGTCCCACAATGCCCTCAGATATTGGGCTGCCTTATAACACAGAGGTACTTTCACCTGCACAGTACTGTACAATCTTTACAGTGAAACTGTGGAACATACATACTAATGTGGGCGTGGCTTTGCGTACTTGTTTATGAATATGAAAGAGTGTTATGCTAGGTATGTGAGAGCACTCCATGTACTTTTGTTGATGAAGCCTCTCTGAAGTCACTGTTTTGACTCCAGATCACCATCCGTCAATCACTTTGTGATTCTGCAAACAGCAGACTTAAATATTGAATGTCACTTTAGAAGTCAATTTCTAGTGTTTTGTTAAAACTGCACGAAACAACACAGCGCTCAGAACCATTCTGTATGTGAAGTTAAATAAACAGAGAAAATAAAGAGATGAGCTTGTTTGTCAGGAAGAGGAAAGGAGGGGCCAAAGAACCTCTGACACAGAGGAAGGATGAGAGAGGGCAGATCTTTACCCCATCAACTGTGTCTTCCTGGACTTATACAGTTCCCACCTGAATCCTCGCCCGTGAGTTTACAGGTTGATTAAGCTGTCGGACATATTAACCTACATAAAATCAACGTTTTGGGGAATTTTGTTTGTTTGTTTTGCTTGTTTAGGGGGAAGAGGTAGGAACTTCACCCTTTGTACTCAAATGTTTGTCTTAAGATGTTTATGTACTTTTTTTGATACTATTTTACTCCTGTTTAATGATTTCACATTATATGGTACAAAAGACTCCTGTCCTCAGAGTCTTATTATGTATTATTGACTATAGTATTCAGTAATCATTTGAAACACATATGTAACAAAGCAAAAAGATTTGTGCACCTAGTATCGCTTCATACATTAATAAATACTTTGAAAAAAACGTGTCTTTTATATAACACATTTTCAATAAAAATACATTTAAAACAATAAGCACCTGTTTGTCTTTTTGATCTCTGCGTGGAGAATTAATAAACTGTGGGAACGTCCTCTAGTACACTGTTAACATTTCCCATTTATATTCATATCACAAAGTCGTTATAAAACTGTACCTGCATGTGTGATAATAGATGCATGCAGATTAACACACTAGTAATTATCAATTAGTATGAAGAGGTGATATGCATTTGTGATTATGGCCTAATTTCTAAATTTGTGATGAAATTTTGGGCTGTTGGAGACAGAAGAGTTGCATGTGATAATTATAAAGGCCATACACCACATTATCTGCTGTGCATTAATTAGAGCTGTGTGCAGAAGAGGAATGCTGGGAGAGACATTAGTAGATATAACAGCGTTTGTTAAAGCTGCAGTGTGTAATTTCTGCCCCGCTAGCGTCACCAAACACAGTAACAATTACCAATAGCTGTTTTCAAACTGATTTCTTACATTAACTTTTGCTCCCGCCCCAAACGTAGTCATTGGCTGAGCCAGAAGTTGACATGCTGGACCGCTTATGCAAACAGAGCCATCATTTTGTAGAAATTAACCTAGGAAAGCCTTGCTTATAAGCTGTTTAAGTAGTATAAGATTACTTATAAGATGATGTGATAGGAGAAAATGTAACATGCTTGCACAACTGTTCTGAATCATTCACCATAAATATTTCGAAGTCTGCAGCACTTCACAGTATTACGCCATTATAATGGTTCATTGATTGAACCTTCGACTTTCTGCTTACCGGTTTGGATCTTTACATTATATTGTCCTTGCAGTGCCACCATGCTAGAATTCAATATTATAGCTTCTTTCACTGCCCCTTTTTACTCGTATCGATTACCAGCTAATTATGCTCTTGTCCCATTATTCCACTGTATTTTATGGCCTCTGACTCATCATTTCTTTTATGGTATGTGTTTTTCTCTATCGTTATTCATTTGATTATTTATTCGTGTGTATGGATGGTTTATTTCTCACACAGGGAGAGAGTACATCGCCATAATTGCTCAGACATTTGGCTCTCCCAGAATTCATTTGGGATGTGTAATTATTGAAAGTTATTATCAGGCAAAGTTTTAATTAGCATTTGAGGCTGGGGTAATTATACATTTCCGTTTAGCGCGGCCGCGCGCGGCTGTCACGGCTGACAGGGGAGGGGGGTGGTTTTCCAAGGTGCTTGTTTTGGTGGTGAAACATCTATGGATCTGCTGAATGGGTCTTAAACAGAGGGATCAAATTATCATGCTGTCATTCACACCACACGTTCAGTGACTCACGGATCACTTCCTTAACACGAGTCATTAATTTGATATTTAATTTGATCAATTAAAAAGGCAGGTGATTAAGCTTAGAAAAGCTTTCTTTTTTATTAAGTTCTACTTCCCGCTCGCCCTCCTCACATCTCTCTCACTTATGTGCATGCGCTCCCTTATCCAAACTCAATATCAAAAAGTCACTAGCTGGAGTTATTTGCAACACAAGCAGTTCTTTGGTTTGCAGATTTTATCTACCGAAACAGCATGAGAGTGAAATTTTGTGTAGAACTGTTGAAATTTGCCAGTGGAGACACACTTTACATTGGAAGCAACCGCACGAATGTTGTTTTCTTTTTGTATGCGTGTGTGAATGCATGCTGGGAATCTGATTTATGATGGTTGTGACAGACAGTCTGGAGTTGTTTCCTGTCGTCCCTCTGTTCGAGCTTTAGAGTTTAAAGACGCTCATTTAACATTTCCACAGCTCTGAATGAATGTCACCAACGGTTCTTTTGTACTGTAGTTACTGGTGCTTAAAACCTCACATTTGTCTTTTGTGAGATTTCAGTAAATACAGTTGCTATCAAAAGCCCAGATCACACTGACTGAACACTGATTCTTGAGCAGTGGGACAAAACAGGCCGTAGAATTTTGACTTATTTTAAAATAATTGAGGGGTATTCTAGGTTATGTGATTGTGACAGAAAATATCAGCACAATTGCTTTAAATGATAGAACCAAAGAGTATAAAATTCACCCCGTGTGAAAGTCATAGCAGGTGAAACATGGGAACAGAACCTTCAAAAGGAAAGGTTAATCTTATTAGCCTGATTTTTAAAAATGCAAAACGCTTATAAAACAGACATTTCTTAATGACTCTCTTAATTCTGTCATGACAGTAGTAATGTTTCCTTAGATTATAAATATTTTCTTATGTTTAATATATATTTTTATACATGAAGTGTTGATATAGTCATAAGATGGTTTTAGGGATAGTTATCATTTTAACAGAATAAAGATAAAAAAAAATATTATAGGTAAGAACGTTCTAGTAATTATCTCTGTTTAATTTGGAATAAATTTAATTTAGTGGAAAGTTGCTATTTTCGATTGTAAAACATTAATGGCAGGTAAATTTGTAGAACGTTTTATCCCATGTCTTGAGAGTCAGCAGTAAATATTAACAAACATCTCTGTTTCTCAGTGTACATTTCCCCTCCCTCCGCTCTGGAACTAGACTCTAGAACTACTGGAGATATTGAGGACACCCGGTCGAGCTGATACAGGCCTGCACTGTTAGACTCACAGGAGTGTAAACTGGTGCTGACGACAGTATCACTGATACCACAACCCTGAAAATTTATTCCCCATGAAGGTCACAGGCAGAGTATTAAGATGCCTGCCTCAGCCCTATTAAAGCACAGTTGCATCTGGCCGGTATAAATTCCATTTCCTGTGCTCGTATCAGTGTAATGGTGCTTGCAGACACTGGAGCAGCTGTTTCCCTTCTGGCTGCAGTTTTCTGCCATACCCACTCTTGACCCAAACATATTGTGCAGAGAGGAATAGCCAGAAAGCAAGACCGAATTAGAGCTTGAGAAAGAGAGAGAGAGAGAGGGAATTCTGGCACCGTTTTGCTTCTCTCTCTATTAGGCCTTTCAGCAATACAATATTCCCTTTGTCTTATAAGGTTGGCCTGCATTCCAAGAGTGGCTGAGGGCTGTTGTGTTTTTTGCTTCCTGTGGTCAGGCTGCATGCCAGGGGTCTTATGACACAGGTTCACGCAAAGCAGCCCAGAGGTTACAGCCAGACCTGCAAAACCCTAAGAGAGTATTTGGCAAACACCATGTTGATTTAGATGGAGAGTTATCGGTGATTCGCGACGGTCTTGAGCTGAGGGAAGAAACGGCAATATGATGTCTCTTTTTTTCTAAGCGCAGGACTGCCTGCGTCTAAACCCGGCAAGCTTTCATCACGCCTGGTGCTTTCATCAAGGCTGATGTTATTTGTGAGGGAATTTGTAAGTTGATTGCAAAAGAGTCACAGAAGCAAGTTTCTCCATTCACTCTAAATGCAAAGAAACAGGAACAAATTGACCTGCATTCAGAAATCAAGCCCGATCTCATCTGGTTTGTTCTCATCTGATTCATTCACTCAATCACTCTTTTCTTCCCTCCTCCCTGTTTCTTTCTCTCACTCTCGTTTTTAAGGTGGTAGTCTTTCAATTTAGCTGTTTGTTTTCGCTTCTCTTTGTAAAATTAAGACTGACCCACTGTTCCATCTATATTTAAAATGTTGAAGTTACGCCTGTCAATTAAATCAGAACATTATGCACTGGGAATAGTCAATGTAACCTTTGACTATCGATTTGAAACGTTCCCTTTAATTGGTTTGCCAAAAGCGATTTTCTTTGTGTCCTTTTGAAACAGTAAGTTGGGGCATATTGAGAAAAACACAGTGTTTTTAGAAACCCAAAAGTTTGTATTTATTTATGTTGGTCACAGACGTAAAGAAGAGAGAGGAGTTTAATGAATGAAGGCTACACTGAATAAAAATAATAAGTAATGCTTCAATGAAATAACTGTCACTTCCATGATGTGTCAGTATGTTCTGGTGCTTGCATACTGATTTTGTATGCAATCAAATTTGATTACTATTAGTGCACATTTATAAGTAGGCAACATGGGACACAGCAGTTGTCTTGGACATTGTGATGAGGGGCCAAATAAACATGACTACACTGTTGAGTGTGTATGGGGACTGGGACCTTTATAATTTTGTCATGGGTCCCATGAATTCTTGCCGATTACCCTGCCAATAGTCTTTATTTTTCTTCAAAGTTCAGCAAAACCAGTTCACTTGTGCTTCTGAACAATATTCTTCCATTCTTCTGCCATTTATTCTATTTTAAAATTCCATTTAATTTGTACATTAGCTTATAGATCTAGCATATAGTCCATAAAACTAACAAACATGAACTAAGAGCAAAAAAACTTTACAGTGTGGACATAACTGGCTTTTTTAAAGCAGGAAATCCTCCAGCTGAGTGGGCATTATTTATATAATCACAGTGGTAAACTCTGTTCCATTCTGTCAGACGACTGCACTACTCGAGCTACAGTACAACTACAGCATCGCTATGCTAACTGGAGCCTACAACTAATTGCTTTGTTTTTGCACCCTGTTACTGCTGTCTAGGCAGCGTTTTGTCTGCGCACCCCGTGCTTGGATCTCACTATTACTGTCAAAAAGGCATTCATTTCCAGTGAGGAAATTATCTTGGAAAAAAATGAACGCTTGGAATTTCTTCAACTGCCAGTGACGGTGTAAATAGTCTGCGCAGACATGTGCTAGTATTTAAATGGTTTTGCATTAGGGAAGTTGAAGTCTAATCCAAAACCACTGAAGTGTCCAAGCGGAGTGATTTGAAAAGGGAAAGCCATTTAGATCTGCTCCTCACAGATACAGAGCGCTTGAGCAGCCCTCAGAGAACTCGCAATTTACGCCACTGGAAGATCGCTTACATACTTCACACAGCTATTTGGGTGAGAAAATGCAGGAAAGGGATTTTCCGCCACACATAATTTACAGCCTAGATTACCTACATGTGTTGTTTTGTGGTAGCTCATGATAACGGAAAAAATAAATATTTAAATACGCAAAATAAAGAAAAAATGTCTTCCGCCAGTTAGACGCAGTTCAAACCGCAGAAAGAAGAGAAAGCAGGAGATGGAGTCGCCGTGGCAACGGATGCTGTTGACAAGTTGCCGTGTGGCAGCCAGACGGCGCGAGTCTCTGCCACTCGTCACTCTCACGCACTCTGCGCATTAATCCGCTCTGTTGGGGAGTCTTATCCTGCTTGTTAACAGAGTGTAAATTCAAATCCTATCCAGTTAAAATGTGTACAGATACACTCGACACCCATTTTCTTTAATGCAGGAGAGATACAGGGTTTGGGATTGTGGGGGGTGTATGGGGCGGGGGGGTCCTCAGGAATATCAGGAAAGGCAATTGCCAACTTGTAACCAACAGTTTCTATGGTAACCTCCTGCACAGCATCGTGGGTCAGACCTCTCTCCTGATTGGTGCCTGAGAGAGCCAGGAATACTGGCCTTCTCCAGTCTCCAGTTCTTCCTCGAGAACAGTGTGGTGAGCTCATGTTGGAACACGGCATGGAAAAATTGGTAGAGATTTCCGAAATGCAAAATCATTTTTGAAAGCAGTTTCAGGGTGTCCAAAGTGTAACTGGATATAAAAGCGTTATAAGTTTACTAGTGTGAACTATTCCACTGTATTCAATGTAGTCTATGTATTCTAATAATGACATATGCAATGCTAAACGTCTTTAAAAGATTTTATGGTCTGTACTGGTTTATGTCCAGCAAAGTATAATGTTTATCTGCTTAACATTGAACCTGCACCAAAACATGAAATGTAAATAAATTTCATTTATGACCTGGCAAAACGACCTTTCTATCAACAAAACCCAAACAACCAGCTTATTACTGTTTTCTGATTTCCATTTGCCCTCATTGCCAGTAAAACGAAGCTAAAAAAAGGCTGCGGACACAAATATTTGAGACACTATCGTCACTCTGTTTCATAACTGTGCTTTTGGAATTTAACTGTAATGGGTGTTCAAGTGGACTAATCCATTTACCTGAATGTATTTTAGAGCTCATCTCCTGACAACCCTCTCAAAGAGATGAATTCACAACCAATGTTCTGAGAAGTAGATGAAAATCCCCTTATAAACAACGGGACAGTTGAAGAGAAACATTGTGGAACATCTACCGTTTACACGGAACACCTCCATCTTGTTGTTGACTCAAAGTGTCTGTGGAAGAAGACTGGTGAGTACACACAGAACTATGTTCGAGTGAATGTAAACAACATGACACCCAGCACGACGATGCTTAGTCGCTTGTGTTCCTTTCTCTCTCTCTCTCTCTCGTACCGACGCCACCCGTCGCTCCTGCTGTCATCGTGTATGTTTCAGTTAGCAGGTCTGAGTAGGATGTATTGGGACACAGCTCATCCTGGATCCCTGGAGAGGGCCCATATGTTGCTGTAACTCGCAGGGAAGTTTACTGAACTCCAGCATCCTCACACGTAAATCAGTTTCCGTCTAAACGCTTTGACAAATCATTTAGAAGAACTGTGCAGATTTGTTCGGCACAGGAAGAAAACAAACTCCTGCATTTCTGAACTATTCTCATAGAAAGAAGATATCATATACAAATTGTTGCTTGTATCCCAATGTACCCCAGTGGGGACAAAATAAAATGCAGTGGAAAGCAAATAGAGATGTTTGCTTAATTCCTCTGCTTCTCATATTATTCTCCTGGGAATTAAGTGTAAGTTATTGTCACGTTTCCCTGGTAGTTTCAGAGAGCTCAACATTGCAACTGTCTTTAGATTTGCCAGTATTAATGTCTGTCATCTAAGTCAAGTTATTCTAAACTCAGCTCAGACATCTGAGCTATGATATCTAAATGATTTCTATAGCTCTTACTGTATATTAACATTTGTCTTATCTGTTTCTATTTTTATTTCTCATAAGAATGTTTTAGAGAAATATATGAGACAAAGTTGATGTTTTAATACAGTTACACAGTTTAGTTTAGCTAATTGCGCAAATAGAGTGAAGAGTCCTACACTTGCCCTGATATGGTATTTGGAGACTATTGGACATTTACAAAAAGAATACTTTATAAAATCTATTACAAATATATTACAAAAATATCCAAATAAAATGATGTTGGAGTCTCTCTCAGAACTAATTTTTTCAAATTTTTTGCAATAACTTTTAACCATGTTGACATAAGTGGAGTAATAAATAATAATAATAAGTATAAATGGGCATTACAGAACTGTGTAAATGGGCATTACAGAACTGTGTAAATGGGCATTACAGAACTGTGTGTGACACCTTGGTCTGGAGAAACGTTGTTTCGTTTCACTTGAAACAAGTACAAACAAGTATGTTGTTTCGTACTTGTATATGGTTGAAATGACAGTAAACTCCACTTGTAACTTGTAAATGTAATTAAACAATTTTTAAGCCTTATGTTTAATGAATATCAAGCGACTTCATTTGATGTTTTATTATATAGTACAAAGACATTCATATTTAAATGTCGCTTATGTGCCCAAATACTTTATAGGCCCACTGTATTTGCCTGCAAATCTCTGTCAGAACTTACAGTTGAATGGTATGAATAAACCACACACACACACACACACACACACACACGCACGCACGCACAGAGCTACCTGTTTTCTCTCCAGTTATAAACTAAATGTTAATTTCTCACTGTGCTGTATGTTTCACTAACACTCGTACCCACGGTCTGCTTTCTCATGTTTCAGCATAATGCTCGTGTGGGGTTCCTCTCTGAGGACTGGATCGTATGGCCCTTCTGTGATGTGAGTAATTACGCCGAGCTGTGAGAAACGATTATCACCTGGACTGGCGGTTGCGTTTCAACATCTCAGGTTCCCTGTTTATGAGCAGTTTAATCCTAATGCTGGTTCTGTCTGTTGTTTTTGCTGGTTTGTTCCTTTCCACATTCTATAGAGAATTTCTGTCTCGCTATATTAACAGACAGACCGTCCACTGAGATCTGTTACTGGGTGTTTGGTTTCTTTAAAAGCCACTGCTAATGCCCTTGAAACATTCCAAGTTTGGAATTTTAAACAAACATTTCTTGGAGTGAGCGAGTGAGGAAGCTCAGTCCTTTTAGAAAGTGGAGATATATGAGGTTTCCAACAGCAAACACCCCTGGTTGTCGAGAACCTCTCCAGGTCTCATTAGGGCTGAAAAATGTCACCCTCATTAAAAATGCAATTAGACTTAATTGAGTTCTAAAGTAAAAATAAACGACGGGGTCATGTTTATTATTTTACTCTCACCTCAGACATTTTTTCAGCGCTCACTAATTTTCTCTATTGGATTTCCTCTGTCAGTGTGCTTTCTTTTCCCAAGTGCCCCTGCTCTCTTTTATCACTTTACTGAGAGAGTGAATTATTCTTAACTAGTTCATTGAATGGAGAACTACAGCATTTGTAATGTTAAAACATACCCTACAGTTGCCTTCATCCACAATGTCTTGCTCCAGATCGATCTATAAAGATGTTTTTGCCTTCTCTGATGTTCTGGTGCTATCGCTTCAGTGCTGCTGTCCTTCCTGTTCAATCTGAGTGACCTTCAATATTAAAGACTCATTGGTGTTTGACTTTGGCTCTCTTATCAGGTGCGGAGGGTTCCAGCTTCAAATACCAGGTGAACTGTTTAGAGGTCTCACCCAAGGTCTGCTGTTATTTATTTTATTTTTGTTGTTGTTGAAGACTTTTATGACGAATCTTTACACAGCTTTTTGAAAGATGTTTTATTGTTAGGTGAACAGTTCCTTTAACCCCAGACAGCTCCAAATTGTCACTGTGATAAATTCATGTTGTCGTTTTATTTTATAACTCGCTTGGAAATAACCTGAACAAATTTTACTCACCCCAGTTGCATGTTGATAAATAGTTCTTATTCTATAACAGCTTTTTATGTTTAAACCCCGCTCTCAAAATTTCAATTTCTCTGTCTTCTCACCATGACAAAGTTCGGAGGATTATTCACCCTCAGTCCCAAATCCACTTCATATAGTAGCTTCTGTTCTCAGGCACAGTCCCTTCTGCCTAGATGCCCAGACATCCCATGCCCCTAGACTGTCAAGGGAGTGCTTCATTTTGTGGTGCTATCAGTACTGAAAGAGGACAGGAGTGAAATTTGCCGTGAATCAGCACTGTGCATGTTAATGTCTCATATCCCTTCCCAACTTCATTTCCTGTCCTGAGAGAACCAGGCCATACTGTGACACTGTAGTCAGCAGAGGAGTAGGTCTCTCTCTCTTTCTGTCTCTCTCTGTCTCTCTGTCTCTCTTATCTCTCAGCCCAGTCACAGCCTCACACATACACAAATCACTTTACCCCATTTGAGTATGCAGGGAAGGGCTAGAAAAGACACACTTAACTTCACAAAGTTGGCTTTTCTAATGGAGACTGTCTGTGCCGCCCTGCAGGGAAAATGGTCCATTTTTGTTGGAAGCTTATGGTAAAATAGACTGAAATAGAGACGGTGATGTCATTCAGGAAGTGTCTGAATGTTGCTAGCTAGCTAGAACGTTCAATAACATTGACATCAACTCAAGCATCCATATGCGGTGGTCAGTTCCCAAACAGACTGTTTTCATACATAATCACCCTTTTTGGCGTCCATGGCCGTTACCCATGTGATCTGTTCTAGCTCATTTCAGTGCTAGCTGTGTAAACCCTCCACAGGTGATGAGTCGCAGAAGCAGATAAATGCACTGGACTGTGACCAGTGTAGACCAGTACAGAGTCCAGCTGGGCCCATTATCACCAGTGTCTTTCCTGCTCCATTGAGCTGCCAGGAATAACATGAGGCCGCAGGTTCAGACTGTGCAATGGAAAATGTCAAAGGTCACAATAACGACTCAGAAAATCAGCCGTACATTAGAGGAAGTGATTAGGCTGTTTGTGGTTGCTAGGGTTGGAATGTGGTTTGCCAGGTGTGTGTTTATAGTTGTTTTACAATTGCTGTTTAGGAACATATATGCCTTTAAAAATAGTTAAATACGCCCTTGGCAGTTTAGTTACTCTACCAGTGTATCCTCCACTAGCCTGCAACATGTGGGGTTAATCACCTGATTTAAGATCCCAATGTTAAATCTTGTTGATATAAGAATATGACCCAGATGGGTCATTTTGTAATCTAATAACTCCTAATCTAGCATCTTAGTCTCGGCTGCCCCTACCTCATCTAACCATCTGCATTCAGCCACAAAGCAATCTACATAAGATAATTACAGATAATCGCATCCAGTAGGAGATGAAACTTTCAGAAAGACCTTTAAAAAAATATCAGCCATGTTCTCGCTCTGCGATTGTGTTCATCAAGAATTAAGAAGGTGAGGGGATAGCCCATGATGTTTGTGTTGCTTATGTGTGCATGCGTGTTTGAATATACGTGGCTTTAATTGCTGAAGGGAAATTTAGTTTTGAAGATTGCTCCCAGGTTGCCTGGAGTTCACCATGGCAACACCAATCAAATTATAAAGTGTGTATTAAGAATCAGCCTCAGTTTCATTGCCATTTTAATAAGCTTCACATTCACCGCTGAGGGAAGAGAGACATTGCGGCTTTTTTCGGCTAATCTTAAAGTTTGTGGCACCTGTGACATTTCTTCAAGATATCTCATATAACCTAAGCATTCCCTGTACATTGTTCTTTTTTTAATATAACCTCCACCTAGAGACCAGTGTGTTGTTTGAAACAAATAAGAATCAAACTCTAAAACTAAACTCATAAAGCGTTTTAGTCCCAGTTCAGATACAGGATAACATCTTTGTTGAAATGTTTCCATGTACTGTACCTCTGTTTTATATTTGGTCTTTATCCTTGATGAAAAAGGTGTAATTTTGGAAGGATTTGGGTTTTTTTCAAGAAAATTAGGTAATTGAAACCAAATTGTGGAATGTGCTATAGTTAGTGACAAGGTGTATGTGCAGGAAGTTTCACTTCCCAGTGGCGCCTAAGTGCTAATGAATGCATAATAGGTGCACTTTTTTAGCTTAGTAAACAGTGCTAATGCTAATCAAAAGAGAGAGAGTAAGATTAAAACAGTTCTTTCTCTGTTGGAACAACTGCAAAAAAACAAGACTTTGACAGATTGATTGATCATCGTTTGAGATTGCTGAGACTGCAAAGAAGCCAAAGTTAGTCAGAGGTGACCTTTCTTTTGGTTTGGGCACCTATTAGCAATTAAGTTTCTAAGGTGTCGGTTTCAATGACTGCCTTTTAGATATCCAGCATAGACTGGTAGGGCTGGGTATCGAGTTCGATACTTTTTAAGCGAATCGTCTCGATACTATCGAGTATCGAAAAAATCATTTTCGTTCGGTACCAAATTTCGATACCCAAGGGTATAATCTTGTCAACGTCAGTGAGCTACAAAACGTGCAGCATCTCTAACGTGGCCGGATCAAATGCTGGTGATTGGCTTGGTTTATTTGACATTTTGTAATGTTAAGACTATATTTTTCCAAACGGTGAAATTGTTCACTAAGCTTCT
>JAZGTJ010003988.1:0-32711 GCA_036877575.1 Botia almorhae
TATATTTGCAATTGCACAAATGTTTGCAGAATGATTAAAGGTATTGACAGGCAACATACATGTATTTAAATATTCATGGTTTGGAAATTCACTTAAAGTGGACCAAATTGCTCCACTTTAAATTAGGAAGCCCTACTAACAATCCAAACCAGCTGCCATGGTGCATACAGAATAATTAAATACTACTGTTGTCACTCAACTTAAAAGAAAATATGCAGTTGTGAACAAGTGAACAGATGCTGTAATAATGTCTGTAAAGTCACATTAAAGACAGAAAACACAGAAGCTATATCTCTGCCAACTGACATGGTCAAATCAAATGACTGACACATTTTGGAAAGGTTTAACAAAGTACTGACACAATGTCAGTACGCACATTAATGCATAAAGGTGTACAAACTGAATCTTACTGTGTGTGTGAGCGTGTGTGTGTTGTAAAGGCCACAATGACTGAACCGAATAAGAACACATAAGAAACTGTACAAAGAAATCTGAGAACAAATAGATAAAAAATAAATCTATGCAGAGAAAGAATATCAATAAAAATCTGCTGCCTTGTAAAGCATGAATTAAAAAAATATTAAAATAAGAAAGATTTTGGATTTCATTTTTTCCTATTAACCCCAAACTTCAATTTAAACCATAAAAAACAGATATTTTTCTGTCACACATACTTGGAATCTTTTCTCGCTAATTAGATTGAAAGATAAACAGTAGGAGCACAACTGAAAGAGTTTTTGGGGTGTGTGTGCATTAATACATAATCTGAGCGCATCACGTCCACTAGAAGATGGAGAGTTTATACAAATCACTAAATGGTCTGCCTTGGCAAACCCACAGTGAATAATGTACACAAGCTTTCTTATAAAGCGTCATTGTGCTGAGGAATGTGAAATAAATGACACATGGAATTTAATTGACATCACTGTGTGTTTGCGTGTGGAGCAGGTGACAGGTGCACCTCTGTACTGGGCTACCCGTCACTGCATCAGTTCTGTTGACAGTGTGAGTGTTAGTTGTTGGGGTAGTACTTAGGGAAGAGGTAGAGGTCTTTACAGAGGGAGCTGGTGAACTCTGACATCTCTTTACACCGGTGATGAGCTGATCCAGGTGCGTATCCCTCTCTACTTTTAATGCGACTGTTTACCTGCACAAAAAAGCACAGAGAACAACACACATTTATATACCATTGTAAATGTATATGATAAGTGTCAAAATTAGACTTTTTAATTATTATTATAACTTTGTATATATTATAAATATAATTTATTAAAAATATATTATATTTTATAAATTATTATAACTTTTTAAGATTTTAATTATTTTTATGTCTTTGATCCTACTGCTTTTATAAAGCCCTAAGTTCAATTCCTATAGAAAACAGACTACACAAAATAGAGCACATATATTAATATGAATGATCACATCCAGTGAACTACAAGTTGCTTTGAGAGAGGTATATAAATGAAAGCTGCCTAACTGCCTATATATTGGGGTAATGTTGCTAATAATTGTCAGATTCAACAAACCCAATTAAGAGCAAAATGTCTCACCTGCACGAGTATATCAGACATGTGTGTGTCATTGGCTCTTTGTCTGATGGCTGTGTTCAGTTCTTGAATGAACCACGACCCTTTCTTGGTGTTTCTCATTGCAGCAGTGCCTAAAACACATACGCACATTCCATAAATCTGCACAGCCTATTGTATCAGGTATGAGTGAATGATAGTGAAATCTCTCAGATAAATATACGTCAATGTGTACACACTGAAACCTTTGAGGGTGGCAAAGCCGCAGATCATGTCAGATCTCTGTGGCAGTTTGACTCTCAGTCTCTCTCTGTCTCTTGCCTCCCTCTCTTTGTTCTCTCTCTCCTCTTCTCTCCCAGCATCCCTCTGTTCGCAGCCTGGTGATTGAGTCCTCTCCAGGCCGTCCAACTGGTCCACACCATTGTCCATCTCCTCTGAAACAGGAGAAAAAAAGTCATACACCAATATATCATGACTACTTGACCAATTTAAACAGGCTCCTTCTAATGGCAAGCGAGTTAAAAAAATGTTTTTAGTTTTACATTCTGATTGACTGCAGACATTCTATGACAATCGATTTCTGTAAACAAATCAAAACCAGGTCTGTTGACCACATTACAGTTACATATCACTCCACCATATTATTTAATTGACTTCATATGTCCAAACAGGCTCTTACAGCAAACCAGAAAAAGAACCAGAAAAAGACAAAGCCATTGGACAAGCTAAGGGAGTGTTTCTATTTCTTTTCCTAGGGCTTGGATGAGTCTTTCAGACTAGCAACAATAGCTTGGTTATTTCAGCAAGATGCTAAATTAGCAGCATAAGAAAGTATTTCTACACAGTGTTTTAGAAACTAAAATCGAAGGGGTGTCTTGAGGTGTGCATTTATTTTCAGTGGGCTCAATGGCCCGTCATTACTTGTTATTTATGTGTAACCATAAATGTTGGGGTAGACAAAAACCATCAAAATCAAATACTCCAGAGAGCCATAGAATGAATATTTAACTTCTCCCACCTCCTCGACAGGCCTGAATGAAGAACATCTTTGGTTTGTTCTGGAGCAGAGGGCAGCGGGCGTTATCAAATACCTCAAACACCCAGTCCAACTAAGAGACACAGAGAGACATTTTAAACCCTGACAGTGAGCTGCTCTGCAGACAGTAAGCTGATGCTACAGACTGAATGACTGTATGTACCATTAGCAGCTGTCCATCAGTGCCGTAGACTGATCCTTCCACACCATGAGACAGCAAACACACAACACAGCAATCATACTCAGCATGCTCCCGCCTCTGAGAGAACTGCTCTATGCACAGGCGCATTGCCTGAAACAAACACACAAATCAACAAATGCTTTATAAATGACTTCGCTTTGAAGAGGGCTCTGCTACTCATGTGTGTCTAACTCACCTCTGCTGTGAGGTCTTTGTGCAGACTGACTGTGAAGTCCAGCTCAGTGAAGAGCCTCCTCAGAACCTCCTCGTCCACCTCTCCTCCCCTCCGCACATCCAGATCGGTGTTTGCAGAGTCAAACCTCATGTTGCTTAGCACCAGGGCCAGCCCTCGCGGGCTGGAGCGCATTGGGTAAGCCTTACAAGGCAGGAGATATTTGAATTTAGGTTTTACATGCGAATGGGCTACCATATCATAAAATCTATGCAAACCTAGTGGTTGGGTGTGTGCATTTAAATGTGGCAGAGATTCTGAGAGAGTTAGTGTGCTTGTACCTTTAATCTGTGAGATTCATAGAATTCAGGGGTGCAAGGGAGTACAGCTGTGGTCACGGGACAGTCTGCATCCAAACACATCTCCATGGACTCTGAAACACAAAATCAACAACATTCTGCTCAAACTTTCTAAGCTCGAACCTCAATAATTATTTACTAATCTGTAAAGTGGGATTCCCTTGAATAGCCTACTAAATATTCACTTTGGATAGATGTACTACACAAATAAATTGGAAATGAATTTGTGAAGCCTACAAGCTCTTGCAAAAGGCACATTCAACAACACACAAAAAACAGCAGAATGTACTCACCATGAGTCCGGGCTCTTTTTGCAGGTATCACACATTCCTGGGTTGGTAGAGAAAGAGAAGGCTCACAATATCTTTTCTATGATGAGATTAAAAACACACAGAATTATTTAGCTACATTTATTGCAGGCCTGCATGTGAAAATGTACACCACATTAAAAGCTAAAGTCTGTTTGTTTTTCATTGTTCAATTGAAAAGGAGTCTCTACTTGTCTGTTTGTTTTTGTGAAAAGACTCACTGCAGTTTGGGTGTGGTGAACTGGTGCACTATACAGATGTGAAAGCTTTCGAACTTCCCCTTTAGTCTCTCTCTCTCTCTCTCTCTCTCTCACTCACTCACGCAAACCTTTGTACATGGTTTGATTTTCATATATCCTTATATCTTCTGATTTTCCATATATTAAAAGACTCACCACACACTCTCCTATTGTCTACAGATTCCATGTGTTTCATGAGATATAACTTGCAATATTTGATAACTTTGCAATACATGTTCTGCAATTAAAGTAAAATCTGCCTGTCTAATTTCGAAACTTTAACTATAAACAGATTAGCCAGTTTTTTCATTTGTGTTGGGATACAGCATGACCTGCTACCCGCCCCACCCTAGTACTTCTGTCATAATCAGACATGCTGTTATCTGTGTAACAGACCTTCCCCGCTGCTCACTAAATGATCCCTGCAACTATATGTTCTTATAGAAACCTGTCAAGTGAGTGTTTCTGGGTGTGATCCTGAATGATGTGAAGGTAAACTCACATCTTTCTCTGTGAACTCCATGAGTATTTTGCTCAGGTGATGTTGCTCTGTCTCAATAAGAGCTGCACAGAAGCTGCTGAATGCCCGAGGGCCACGTTTGGGCAGAAGAGCCAAAAGATGACGACTCTTGCTCTGGGATGTTGGCTTAGCCTGAATAACACCAAAAAACATTTGAGCTACTTCAAAGCAGCTGCCGTTTGCCTAGATTACATCTCTGCACACTCTTAACCAACTCAACCAGGTATCCACCTGGGATTTTCAAAAGATGTTAAAAGATTCCCATGTATGTTAGGCATTTTCTTCTACACATTTCATTGTTTGTAGATCACTGTGTGGTATTCAAAGATTTCCTCTGTACATCAGCACAGCAAACATTTGCAGATTCCATGTGGGTCCAGATAACCAATAAATATATTATAAAGCTTACAGTTCTGTAAGTCAAATAACTTACAGAATGTACCCAAGTTCACATACCATAATGCTCTCAGTCATGTTGTCTGTTAGAACTTCATCTCGTTGCAGACACTGAACCAGCAGATCATCCACCACCATCTCCTTACAGAGAGTGACAGAGTTTCTCCTTAGGGCCAGTCTGTCCTTTTCTTTCATACCACACTCTCCCAGCATGATGAACCTTCGCTTGCAGTTTCAAGACTAAACGAGATGAAATTCTAGTCATATTAGTTACCACACACATATTGCACTTTATATGTGTATGCATATTAAAGAAACATGGTACTCTATGTCTACGCATTACTTATAGGCAAGTACAACTGATGTGTTACAATGTATTACAACAACTTTTACTTATTTGAACTATACTTCACAATCACAATCACGTTAGAATGATTTCTAACGATTACTTCTGAACTTCCCCAAATTACAGTACAGTGCAGACAAATATACAGGTGAGGGGGCTCAACTGACCTGCATGCTTTCAGAGTGCTGCTAATATGACGTTATAAAGCCTACAGGGTTTACTGTACCTGCCGTATCCCTCGCCGAGTGCCGATAACAGTAAACGACACTACAATGATGGGTTATTGAGGATGACGCGAATCCAGATCAATTATAACCAGCTCGCGCTGCTGCTGCTAGCTGAACATGCTAATCACAACAAAAACATACCTGTCAGTATTACACATTTACGAAGCTAAATTCATGATATGCTGCTAAACTGCAGCTCATACCGACTTTTCGCTTCTTTCCGGGGCTGTTTAGGAAGGTAGGCAACCAATAAGAATATGAAAATAAGACAATATCGAGCTACACAATAGTATTAGCTATTATGCGCTAGCAGTTCATGCGAGCTTTGTTATCATCGTCGCAAAATCCATCCTTTTATAATTCATTTTCTTTGTTATTTGTCTTCGTTCGTGGAGTTACATGCTCAGCAAAACACGATGTGTAGAACAATGGAAGAGTGTGTTTTTAAATAATTGACAGTTGAATTCTTACGGTACAAACTTCCGCGGGTGATGATGGAGGTGAGCAGCCAATGGGCATTAACGGTAAATATGATTGACGTAAGGCACAGCCTGTCGCAGCTCTTTCTGCCCACGAATGGGGCGTATCTAATTTTCATCTCATTTTGAAATTTGAAACTTGTGTAACAGTAAGTTTAATTGTTTGTACTTTACCTATATTATTTACAATAACATATATCAATACTCATTCCGGTTCATCTAGGGGTTTATTTTACTTGCATATTATGTTTGCATATTAGCCCAGGTCTCCGAAAATATCTCCCATGCCCTTAGCTTTATCTCACCAGCAAAGAGCACCATGTTAGCTGTGTTGTGGATTTAGCTAAGATCTAAAAATCTAACAGAAATGTGTTAGAATGTGTTAGAGTACACAAATTAAGATTATAACTGGATTTACACTCTTTACACTGACCATATACTTACTTATAACTCCTCCCCCTTGTCACAGAGCCCAGTACAACATTTCTTTTTACCCCTCCTAATAAAGAGCCAGTAAGTTATAGGAACAGTATGCAGCACCACAAGCCTAGAAAATGTGCAACTTTCCCACTGTTTTGAAAGAATAACTGACACTTAAACATCATGTTAGCATGTGTGATAGAAATAATAAGCAACCTGTGCAAAGTTAACTATTAACAAGGCCTATTCTTTTATGAGATGACCATGTAAACCTGGTAGGTTTTGCGAGATATCGGTGCATGGATATCAGTAAGAGATGCAACCAGGTGCTGTGGCTTTGTTTGAAATAGAATGCTTAAATACTGATTACAGTATGCTGCACAGTTTATACTATACTGTATATTGCTACTATAGGCACTACAATAGTATGAAAGCATACACATTATGCAACAATAACACTTTTAAAAACTTTAGAACGTTTAAACCTATTTTTTTATAAAAGTGTTTTTAAAAGTGTATTCCCCTCTGATTACTTTTGGCTTTTTTGTCCACTGGAGGTGAAAGGTCAAATAAAAGTTTAATGTGGTACAGTGGCCACTAAAGAGTTAAATAAATAAAGATAATAAATTCCACCAAATTTACCTAACCGTTCCACTGGCAAATTATATGAGAACCTTCCTAACAGAACATTAACGCTGGCCAAAGCAGATTCTTAAGGCAATTCCATTGAAACGAAGAAGTGTTTGTGAAAAGGGTCTATACACCAGATTCACACAATAATACAGCACAAAAACTGCCAAAGACTGTCCATTGACTTAAAACATAAAAATATATCAATAAAATAACCAGATTTGGTGTATGGTCCCAAACATATAAAGGGACACTATACCCTTATTTCCATAGTAATTAACAAGGAGGCAAAGAGCACAGAGGATCCAGTGTAATCCAATGCAGTCACCCACCTCAGTAGTATTTCTTAGACATACAGTAAATGCCAAGCAAACGCAGATCCATGTCCTAAGGCAGAGATGAAATCACAACCTCAAAATTGGTATAAATTATTGCTGTTAAATTTGCCGTAAAACATTACTTTAAACCGAACAGACTCCATGGTTAGTGTATCAATAACATTGCTGTGAACTGTGAGTTCTATTAACAACAGGCAGCAACTACAAACAGTTTAACTAGCACTAGCTAAAAGGACTATAGGATAGAAAATTTTATTCAAACTTGGACCGACTGCAGTAACAACATACTATACACACTTCACATTTCTAATCTGTATCACTCATTTTTACTCACTTCTTTTGACTGGAATTTATAGCCTGCTACTGTATGCCACTAAACAGGAAGAAATTAACAGATAGAAAAGTATTATTTTGTTCATAATTCATAAAACATTGTTAAAATATTTGTGAAGTAGCATATACACTGAATTGAAAAGTAAATGATTTACATTTACAAACTGATCATGCCCAAGGAAACCAGTACTACAAAATCCAGTAAAATTTGTGTAGGAAATTCTCTTAAACTCACATCAGTAATCAAACACTTTATTCATATTTCCTCCTCACAGTACCGAAGCAAAAACGAAATGATTTTTTACACTGGTATGTAAACGAACAAGCAGTAGTAAAAACAGTAAAGTCTGTATCTAACATAATGAAGTAGCTCAGAGTCATCAGGGTATTTATATCATATGATTAGTATTAATCATAGCTGAGGCTTAACCAGCATTTCAGAGGCCATTACAGTAGACCAAACCTTCAATGACAAAACAATACAGAATCCTATATGGCTTAGGTTTATAACCGTGTCGGATCTGGTTTCTTAAATGCTTGTAGCCCTATAATCTTTACTTCAGAATCAGGTCTGTTTAAGTATATTTATTCACAGCCTTAGTTCCTAAATGACACGGTTGTTTAGAGAAAACTCGGGCAACTCCACTACAAATAAAACCAAGCTTCAGTGCAAACACACACGTAATGGTTAAACAAAAGCATGCTTTGAAAATATACTGCTGGTCGTTCCGTCTGAGATTTTGTCCTGTGGTTTCCAGTGAGGATTTACAGTAAATTGTACTGTATGAAAAATCCTGCAGGCAAAATTAAAGCAAAAACAAAAAAGGTACTCAAAGTCCTCAACGTAGTAGAGCTTGTTTGTTAAATATTGTTTTAAATGTAACAGTGTTTTACAACAAACAACATATTTGGAATAGTAAAGCAAAGATTTGTTAAGCAAAAGATACTTGTGTATGTGAAACTGTTCAATAAGTTTTCAATTACAAATAACTTATTTTTCAGAACACTTAGAAATCCAAAGCAATATATTTTTAACATTCCGGTTTCTTTTTTGAGCTGGTGGAGCACAGCAAGAGCTTAAAAATAGTTCATGCTGCAAGTAAAACTGGATTTTACTGCTCTAATTACACACAAAAAAAGTACTTGTATTTTATACCAAACTACATGTCTGTGGTGGCCATGCCACACAGTCATCTCTGATAAGCAGTGATGCCTTTCACTACATACAGTATAAAGAGAGAAAAGACGATGATGATATCCTGGTATAAACATAATATTATCAAACATATGTATCTATGGGTATTTGGACTCTCAAAACTAGTTTGCGAACGTATACAGTTATTACCACTTTGAGGGTTAAATGGGGAACAAGTGCTATTGGTAAGGTAAAATGAAAAAGCAAAAACAAACAGCAGCACAAATAACACGCCTTAAATGAACATCCCTCTTTGGGTTCCAACACCTATTAACTGTCCAGACTTGTTTCATTGGTATTAATTTGGTCACATGGGAAGTAAATGGTCATCCCGTTCCTCTGAATCCTCCCCAAGAGGTTCAGTAGCCACACCTCTGTAAGTGGGTGGTTCTTCTCTGTTACCACGAGAACGGCACACAAAATCACATCCATCCTGTTGAGAGAAACTGTAAACTTTACAAAGCTCAGATTCAGAAAGTGTATGTAATGGACAGTCAAGTGCAATCATAATTACACCTACAGCAGATAAGTTGCCAATCTCTGACCAAAAGGCATAGTTGGGAAACTGTTCTACTCCCTTGGCCCCAACCACCAGCCGCTGGTAAAGGAATCCTCCAGTGAGATACAGAGCCAGGCAGGAGAACACACTATGAACAACAAAATAAGACACATTAGGGGTATTTTTATTAGGTTGGAACATAATTGGAGGGGAAATGCTGACAGAATGTTAATTGTCGGGTGGCAATTTTATGCTTTAAAGTTATGCTTTTAATTTTCTTTCTAAATGACTTAACTAAAAATATCTATGTTAAAAATAACTAAAAAAACATGCTAACGTTACTGTAACTTTTCTACATTGATTATTTTTAGACACTCACACAATGAGGAATATGGATCCGGCACTGAGTTTGGATGGAATCACGGGACAGACTGCACTGGTATCCAGTTCAAACAGGTAATAACAGTCCTGCGGCCTATCCCTGTCCTCAAGAACCACTGAAAATTTACTCTAGAAATCAATGAAGACAAATAGTGAGTTAAAATTATGAGGTCATTCAAAATATTGCAGGTCAAAAGCAAAACAGTTCTTTTCCCTCAGCTTTTAATATTGGTCATGGCCTTTTGAAATCTAATACGCGGTGCAAAAGGACAATTCTCCATCTCTGAAGAGAAAATAGTCTCAAGAAGATAATCTCAAATTATCAGAAAGCATGTTCACTGTAAATTTATCAGAATGTAAGCTTTAACATTTCAAACAGCACAAGTTCACACCTCAGTACTTCTGTTGCAGGAAATCATAATCATGGCTCTTCTGGCCTCTTTAGAGCAGTGACTATCATACTTCTCTCCTCCCTCATAGAAGAGTAGAACCCAGTCACCTATATCGAGAATACAGGAGAACTAACACTGAAAATGAATTAAAGCTTTCTGTAACACCTGGAAAATGTTCCGAAGTTTGGTGTCGTATGTGTATTTAAGATAACATTGTTAAGCTTGACTAATAAATATTATTATAATATAGCTGTAATCACAATGGAAAAAGATGACACAAAAACTGCTTTCCTGTAGCTCAGTGGTTAGAGCATGGCGTTAACAACGTCAAGGTCATGGGTTCGATCCCAGGGATTGCACATACTTATAAACAATGTATAGTATAATGCAATGTAAGTCACTTACATTACACAGGATAAAAGTGTCGGCCAAATGCATAAATGTAAATGTAAAAACAACTTTCATTCCTGTAAAGCAGGAAAGTTTTGAAACTTTGTATATGTAACATGTATTGTGAAAATCACTATACAAATAAAAGTGAAAAAGTCAAGCAATGTATCATACTTCCTCCAATAGCTCGTGTTTGATTGTAGTTCCCAATTCGAACAGTCTTTCCACCGTCTTTCATTGACTGCACAAGACCTGCATTTGTCAGTCCATCTGCATCACCACACACCCGGAAAGTGTAGGAATATTTTTCCTTCTCATCCGCCCTGTCAACCTCCACCGTGAAGCTGTTTAGATTGAATATGAAGATAGTTATGAACTCCCCAGCTTCATCAAGACCTGCACAGCCTTCAAGAAATAATGCAAGACTTTCATTAATAAAAGACTCAAAAATGTGGCTTACTTCTGGTGTGTAAGAGGCTCCAGTGAACGGAGCACCTTTCGCTCAGATTCACTGTTTAAAACCAGCTTGCAGTTATCTGTGTTGTCCTTCCCCTGCACTTGACCAAGTAGCAAGAACAGGGGGGTAAATATTGTCATAGATAGAAACATGATTTTCAGAGGTGACACCTGATAAGAAAAAAAACAGTGCATTAAATAACCTGAACAGCCAATATATCCAATGAGAGTATATGCATAAAATACATAAGCCTACCAAATACTGGACTGTACATGCTTTGTATGCAAAGTGTGAATATAGTATAATTTGATCACCTTAGGCCACTTTCTAAACATTTGATCACTGTTATAAGGCCCCTCCAGGGTGTCTATTAATAAGGTATCACAACATAATAAAATCTATTTTATAAGTGCACTTATAAACTTGCTTAACATATTTATCCAATGTGTGGATCCCAGTTTAAGTTAGTCATAAAGCAAACGGTAGTGTTTTACTTTTTGTCAGTAAACCGTAGCACGAAGTAGCACGAAGATAAGCACAAACATACCTTTCAGAAAGCGCCGAAACAGAATTACTGTATTCACTGTAAATAAATGAAAGTGAATGTCTATCTGAAATAGTTGTCTCTATGTAGCTACCCAGCCTTGGGACCTCAGCTTCTCCTTCCCAAACTGTCGCACCAGTGTGCTTAAAGAACATTAAACAGCATCACGGCAAAATATCTACCTGTACAAACGATCAAACGTTAAAGAAACCAAACCCTGAGTACATCCGAGGTAAAATCATTACATGATTTAAATGAATTTAATCCTTTTTGTTCGAACGCGGAAGTGAAACTAAACAGGCGCCACATGTGACTGGGCAGCTACAGGAAGTGGGTATACCGCAGGTCATCACGGGAGATTGAGTGTTCAAACACATGGGCAGCGCATGTTCTGTATAAATTGGCCGTTCGAATCAGTTTATTACATTAGTATTTTAATCTGAGCTGAAACACAACTTGTATTAGTGTGTTAAATTTCAACTGTACATGAATAAGTTATCTTATCGTGAAACAGCAGTCGAGCAATTGGGTACTGCTCTTTTTACTTGTCTTTTGTTTCGTCAGTGGTTTCACTGACTAGTAATCACTGGTAAGTCTGAACATGCATTAACAATTGCTAATTTTTTAACTTCTGTCCAAAACCTTTCAATAATCTTTTGTGTGTGTATTTATTTTTGACAGATATGGAACATGCATGCAGTCCAATCCAAACACCCTCATTCCTTGGATATCTTTAACCATTTTTTTCTCTATTATTTATATCGTCATCTGAAACTTAATAGTTTATACCAAAACACATATTTAAAAATATAAAAATATAAATATAAAAATATAAATTTGTTTAAAATAAAACAGTTTCCAAAACATGCAACATTGCTTATGTCTTTTCCTGTTACATCATGATACAAAAGTCTGTATATGTGTTTTGCAATTTTTTTTTATGATAATGATTACTTTTTACTGCTAAAGACCAAAAGGCAGACAACATTACTGTGTATGGACAGTATTACTTCTTCACCCCTCCCCCTCTGTTCTCACACTTTCTCATGTTTTTTAACCTACCTGAGCAAGTAGACACACCCAGCCTTTCCAAGCCCACCAATCACAGTGCAGCAAAGAGACGCCCAGACTGTGTACTTCCTGTTTCTATGAGGCAGAGGCATGCAGTGCAAGTGAGGGTGAGGTGAGTGAAGGGCTGAAGTACTGGAACAAGCTGTAACGCAATCACTTTGGCTCCACTGGGTTTATGAGAACGCTTTCTACATACAGGCCTAAACAGACATTTACATCAGGACTCTTTAAAAAAGTGCTGGAGGGAAAAAGTGGAAATAGGACAAGAAAAATAGGAGGAGGGGAGGAAGAGAAGTGACAATCTGTTCAGACTTGTTTGGGAATTTGAGAAGAGAGGGAGGAGGGGAGGAGAAAGAGAGATCGCTGTAAGAATCTTCTGCTGTGTTAAAACTTTTTTTACTTAGATGAACAGATTAAGTGGAAAACAGGCAGACCAGATAATTAAATCAGTGATTTTTATGTGTAGAATTGATCTCACTCAGGTTTGGTTGACTCAACCACTGGGCAAACACTTATATGAGGAATGTCTAATAGTTGTGCAACTTCTTCAAGCTTCACAGTGTGTAGAAGAGAAAACAGGGTAGAGAGGAGCGTCTCTCAAAACACTTAGGTAAGTGCTGTGCATTCTTCCCGAAACTTTTCCTTCTTTACTTTCTGTTTACTTTGGTTTAAATAAACAGTGTATGTAGTTGTTTATGAACTTGTCCACGTTGCAGGAAAATGTTGCCTTGTCATGCTGTAGAACACTTTGTTAATACTTTTCACCACTATAATTTTGTTAATGAATCTGCTAATGCTTCTTGTATTATATGAGTCACCCATGTTAAAGTAAAGTTCCTTTATCCCTCTTAATAGTCTTCTTGCTCTTTCTTAAGCATGAATTAGTTTAAATGCCTCTGAACAAAGTTCAAAAATAGCAATAAGGGCAGTGTTTGGTTGAACTGCATTCTTTGTAAAGCATCAACAAGTTATCATATTGCTGTGCTGATAAACAGGGTCCTTACTGTATGTATCAACTGCATTAATATTTGATAGACATATGACAGTTTTGATTAGTTCAGATGTTGTGGAGATTATAGAATTATTCAGAGTGTCTTTAGAATTTAAAGGAATGAGACATAAAAGTGTATTGTTAGACAAGAATATAGTTTAAGTTGCATAGTGCGAGCAATGGCAAGGTTTAATTCACAGAAAAATAAAAATGTATACCTGGAATTTGCTGTAAGTCTTATACATGTACACTGGAATAAAAAATAACCTTCCAAATGCACACATTTAATGTAAATGTAATTTCATTGAGTGCAACAGCTATTCTGCTGTTATTTTAAAAGGTATACTGCGTTAATAGTTATGATGTAAGCTGCCAAGTTATATACTTGACAAGTTGCAACAAGATATAAGGCAAAGTTTTCTTCCAAGAAATCCAAAGGTTTTTCTGAATAAATTTGACTGTGATTCTCTTGGAATATAAATTGCAATTGTTTGATTGATTGTCTTAGAATAAATATCTTGACAATAAATAACTTCATTTTATTCCTTATAGGTTCTCTATATTGCCATGGAAACTGATCAAATTAATTTGGCCATCCCGAACACTGTGCAAATACCATCCTTTTAAGGTGCACAAGAGAGGTTGCATCAATCAACTGCATTAATAAACCTTACCCAGTCAGAAGTGACCCGGGTAAAAAAGATGACTCACAGAGACCAGAAGATGGACAGAGTGTGGGACAAACCAAGAGACAGAGGAAGAGAAATAGAGACAGATTCATACAACAGACCTCGGGAGAGAGAAAGATTACCTGCAACCAGGGGAAAAGATGGAGAGGTGGACTTGAGAGATAGAGAGAAACGGAGAAAAGGAGATAGACGTCCAAATGCAAGGGCATCATGGGCAGAGCATGCTGATTATGGGGACCTAGAGAACGAGAGGAGGAAAGGGGACACATTTCCTAGAATGGCAAGGCCAAACAAAGACAGAGAGGGACGGGTACCTCATCCAGTCCATGAAAGGGAGCACCACATGGCTAGACCAAATGAAATGTTGTATGAAACTGAAAGAGAACGAAGGAGATACAGGGACATGGACATGCAGAGTGAAAGAGAGAGAGCAAGATACAAGGAAGACTTGAGGAGGAATGACATGAGAAAGCTTGTAAAGGAGGAGCCAGAAAGACGCAGGGAGAGAGAGAAGGAGTCTGACTCTAGAATGACGGACAGAAGGAGAGAGAGCTACCCAGGGGTCAGTGACCACTGGGACATTAGGGAGAGAGAGAGAGACAGAGAGAAAGAAAGATTTAGACAACAGGACAGAGAAGAAAGGTATTACTCTCGAGAGTCAGAGAGTTTTTCATACAGGGACCAGAGGGTTGAGAGACACAGAGAGACAGATAGAAATAGGAAATACAGAGATACAAAAAGTGAAGGAGACAGTGATGGAGAAAGGGGAACGGAAAGGAGGAGAAAAGATTATTCTAAAATCGAACACAGGCACTACAAGAGTGAAGGAGATAGTGAACAACAAGCGGCAGATAGAATTAGAGAAAGAGACGGGTGTAGAGAGAGAAAAGCAGAGCGGCGCGGAGACATGGCGATGCAGAGAGAGCAAGAGACTGGTTATCAAGATCCAAAAGGTGAACGTTTAGAGCAATACAGAGAGCGCGAGAGACAGAGGGATAGAATGAGGGACTCCAAAGAGAAAAGAAGAGATTACTCAGATAGAGATGCATACTCGTATGCAGCTGAGAGAAGAAGGTATAAAGAGGAAGACAGGACAAGATGTTTAGAACAAGTAGAGATTGAAGAGAGAGAGAAGAGGAGAAGAGAAAACAGAGAGACTGAGAGAAGCAAGCATAAACCATGTGCAGAGAGGACTTTAGAAAGTGATGTAGCGAATGAACAAAGGAGAGCAATGAGGGAGAATGGAAAACGAGAGAGTGAAATCACATCTGACATTAATAAAGTGGAGAAAGTGGAAGGAAGAACGGAGGAAGAAAAGAAAGGAAGGAGTGTACCAGAGGAAGGAGGGGAAAGTGAATGCACTGTGGTTAAGGAAACAAATACAGGGAAGACTAAGAGCAAGTTGAGGAAAATGTGGCTAGAACCACGATCAAGAAATGAGAGGAAAGACAGTTCTTTAGAAGAGGAGTATCTAGAGAGAGAGAAAGCAAGAGAGCGGTATAACCAAAGATACAGTGTGAGCAAGACAAGTGGAGATGTAGATGATTCTGAGAAAGACAGAGAGAAACAAAGAGATACAATGAGTCCTGAGGACAGGTATAGAGAACTAGAGAAGGCTGGGGAGTTCATGAGAAATGTGAATGTAGAACAGGTGAAGGAAGGGATAGCTTGTGACAGAGAGGCTATGGAACCAGAGTGGCAGATGGAAAAAGAGAACGTGAACGATAACATGGAGGAGATCGATAGAGAGGAAAGGAGAGAGAACAATACATATGGCTACTTGGAAAATGAAGAAGAAAGTGAGGGAGAATCTGAGGGAGAGAAAGATAGAATGATGTCAACAGATGATGGATTTGTGACAGTCTCCAGTGGAGGGGATGATGCAGAGGAAGATGATTTTGAAGACTGCCAAGAGTTTTGGGATGGTGGAGTTGGTGATAATCTTGGTGAACATTCAAAATGTACACAAGAAGAAATGAAAAACCAAGCAGAAAATGAGAGTAAAAACCACATGGGACAAAAAGGTCCTTTAACAGTTTTTTGTGTGATTGGTCATACCCTTCCCAGGTCACAAACCAAACCAGCAGACAACACTAATGAGGAAGCAGCCAATCAGCATTCAGGGCAGGATTTAGACAAACAGGGTGAAATGAATATTGCATATGTAAATGAACCCTCTAAACGGCATGAATACACTAATTGGAACGTAGAAAGAGCAATGAATGACCTCACTCTTTTACATAAGAAAGACAAAGATAGTCATGACACTTTACGAAAGGAAATAGGAAGTTATGACCAGCCAACACAGAATGTGAGGTTACTTGAAGACCAAATGATTCCTCCCAATGAGAGATCAGATAAAGACATGCAACACTTCACGACAGAACCATTGGAAACTTCAGGGCCATGCAGTGATGATAATGATACTGCTGCTACAGAGACTACAATTGAGAAAACATTACAAGGAGAAAATGACTGGGGAGAGAGAAGGACTGGGGATGCAGAGGAGCAGTTTAATACAGACAACACATGGTACACATCAGAGGAAGGAAAGCAATGCTCTACTGCTCCTCACCTCCGATGGGACAAGAGTGTGATGAAAGAGATCCTGGGTTCAGGTATAACAGGAGAAATAGAAGATGTGACAGGTAGTGTGATTGACATAGACATGCAAACCAACACACAAACAGAGGGAAAGAAAGACATGGATGACTGGCGGGAGGAGAAAGAACTATTAGAGGTAGAAGTAGGACAACAAGGATGGATGGAAAGAGAGTCTGATGAAGGATCTGAGAATGATTTGCTAGATCCTAGTTCTGTCCAGCATACGTTGTCTTCAGAAGGAGAGGCAGAAAATGAGGGAAGGGGACTTGTGGATGAGAAGACAGATAGGATAAAAGAAGTTGTTTTAAGCTCAAACAGTTTTCGAGATTTGGGGAATGAGGCTCGGATAAGGAGGCGAGGGTTCCGAAAGACAACGGAGAAACACAAAGAAGGTGAACTGGAAGAAGGAATTGGAAGGGACCGCAGGACAAGAATATTTAACACATCAGGTAAGAGGAGAGTCAAATACAGTAATCCATAATGCATATTCAATGGCCTCTTTGCTCCAGTAAGTACAGCTAATGGTAGAGGAGAGGTCTTTAAAGATATTCTATTAAGGTTTATATGACAATGCTGTAATGTCAAGCAAAGAGAGAGAAAAATTGCTTATGCAAGATGGTAACAGAATTTCATGAGTCATCTTTCCATGACTGTGTGTCAATAGGGGTCTTTCAAATGTCAGATATACTTCATTGTTGTCTAATTGAGTATTTCTTAAATTTGAAAAATGTATGTTTGCTAATACAGTAGTGAGCAGTTATCTCTAGATTTACATCCCTATAATTTTTTCAACTTTTCCTGGTGCCAGCATGCATTCTCTTCTCATTTTACTATGAACAATTCATTAGTGTATGTTTTTTAGTGCATGATCTTATTTTGTCTTTCTGCAAAAAGAAATTACTTGGTCCTTCTCTTAAACAACATATTTTTGTCTGCTGTCACCTAGATCCTGCTGACTAATGTCCAATAAATTCCCAATTAATAGTTTTTTCCTTGTTGACTTTGATCAACTACATCACATTATGGAAGTATTGTTTTGCAGATTCTGGTGGTGACAACAGACATTTAAAATAATGAAGAATAAGCAATAAACATGCATGGCAGTGTTTATTTCTACATGCTTGCTTCAATTGCACAGTCTTTATCCAATCTGACTTCATTTGATGTAACAAAAAATCGGTCAATGACTAATTTAATTCCAGCTAAGACAGACAACTGATACTGTAAACATGTTTAACTACTGTAAACAAAGGTTATTTTTGTAATGAAACTTCTCAGGAGAATCTGAAACCATGCAAACAAAAGATTTTAGGTTCTCATGCCACAGGAGTAATAATGTGTTTCCTGGGCCCTTTTTCCAGTAACCTAATTTTAATAGCCTGGAAGCTCCACAGGACTTCTGAGGGTCCTTGTGGGGGCTGCTGTCATGACCCCGACGACTACTTAAACAGCAGCATTTTTTGGAAGATGTGGAATTCTGCGTCTGCCAGATTTTCTTTTTTTAACAAAAGTCATTCTCATTAATTTACTAACAAGTCCTCCCTCAGTACATTTTCCTGTTGCTCTCATTTGTATTGCAATAGTATTATTTTTAGTTTATTGCCACATTTTCTTTAGAGCTGCTAAATTGCTCCATCTCCATGCTGAGAAGGTTTGTGGTGTAACAAGAGCAGTTCTTTAAACCATCCGTTTTAGCTTTGATTTCCTGTTGATTTCCTGTTGAGTTTAATTTTAGGTTGTGTGAGTTACATGTTTTGACATCTCTGTTCTGGTTGTATAGATGAAGATGATGATGAACTTTCCTCCACCTGGAGTGAACTGGATCTGAGGTACAGCGGGGAAATCAAACTTTACTGTCATAAATGCTCCAACATATCACAGTAAACCTAGAATATTTGTCATTATCTTGATCCTGTTTATAATTTTGCTTTTAAATGTTTTATATTTTTTAGTTTTATGCCTGATTATAATCTTGCTTTTTTTCTCTAGTCTCCACTCTATATGTCCTCCAGCATCACTGACATTTGGTGGCTGGTCTGTTTTGTCTTAAAAGTGCCATGATGCCACAATTATAATTTCGCTCATCTGTCTCTTACTTTTAGGAAAGTGACTGAATCGCTTTGCAGGACAAAAAAGAGAAATTCTAAGTTCTTTAGTAAGTCTTTGTTATTTGTAATTTCCATGACTGTTCTGTAAAAACTAACACATCATTCTGTATACGTGGTGGTGTAAGAAGGGAATTGCCTGTATTGTGCAAAATCTACAAATAAAAATATGGTTTCTAATACATTAATAAAAGCAGGGAAAATAATTGTTTCTAAAGCAGAGTTCATCATTTCTAACTGTGCTGCTATGTCAGTTCTCCAGTCTAAGAACATGTTTGTGTCTGTACAGCATTCAAAATTGCAGATAAACAACTGCAAATGCTCACTTAGTACTCGATCAAGCTTTCAAGGGGGGAACCTCTCTCTCTCCTTTTAATATCTATTTATATTGTATTATTTTTTTGTTCTGTCCATTGTACTTGTTGTCCCTGTTTATTTTTTTCTCTTTCTAGTTTAACATCTTTACTCTGAGTTTGTGACATTCTGTGACCCATGTCTACAATGTCTCTCTCAACAGACACTCAGTTATATCAGGAGTACAGTGAGGTGGTCCAGAACAGAGAGATCCTGTCTCATTCTGATTCTATAGCTATAAGCGGAGACTCTTCCATTGTCCAGCCATCTTCCTCTCCCAATCATTCGCCCAAGCTGTCACGCAGGCCTCTCCCACCTCTTCCTCCAGTCCTCCTGCACCCGCACACTCAGTCCCAGAACAATTCCATTAAAAGCCTTGCTGTGCCTCAGCGATCCATAAACAGACCTCCGTCTCCTCGCCTGTCTATCTCTCCCTCCTCACCCACACTGTGGCAGGACCTCCCTGGAGTGAGGAGCAGCACAGAGCTCGAGGAACTTACTGAAGATGAGAGACGTCTACAGGAGGTAGGATTAGTCCTGCTTATATACACTAATGGTCAAAAGTTTAGGATCACATACTCATTCTGTATTTATATTTTTCCATATTTTAGAATTAAACAAACCATCAAAACCACTGAACAGCACAATTGGAATTAGGCTGTGACTAAAAGCATCTAAAATAAACCTAAAACCTAAACATAAAACCTAAAAATAAACCTAAAATATAAAGTTATATTTTAACATCTCCAGTGTAGTCACTCTTTGACTAGAATCTGCAAAATCGTACACTTGGCATTTTGTCAGCTCCTTGGGGTCTCAATCTGGGAAGCTTTTTAAACAGGATTGACAGAATCTATGCTGGACTTTTATTGGCTGCTTTTTATTCATTATAATCCATGATCTTTTATTTCAAGTAATTATTTCGAAAATGATTAAAAAAATCTTTTCTAATAAAGTTAATATGTTGGCACAATATTTTTGTCTACAAAAGTAATTTCACACATTGAAACATACAGATTAAAAGATTTTAAGAATAGAAGAAATACTTTTGTTAGATCGTTACAATAAAGGTCTTTAGAAATCACACCTGTCTCTGTGACAGCCCTAGGCTCTGTTAACATCACAAATAAAAATTAAGAGGTGGGAGCTGGCAAGATGGCTGAAATTGCTTACAGCACCTTTATACCTTTTGGGACTACTGTATTTACAAAACACATTTTAGACACTGTGATCATAACAGTAATGATTATCTTGCTCCTTTCTTAAGCGTTGTGCTTCCAAAGGTGTTTTTATTGGTAACGACAGAATCATCAAAGAATTTCTGTTTGTTTCAGGTGAGGTTTGAGGTTGTGACATCTGAGGCGTCATACTGCCACAGTTTGGACATCGTAGTAGATAACTTTGTGCTGTGCAAACAGCTCAATACCCTCCTGACTTCCCAAGACAAAAACTGGCTGTTCTCCAGACTTAGTGATGTTAGAGCCGTCAGTCACAGGTTAGAATCACGTCATTACATAATAACAGAAAAAATTAAGACAATTAAGAATAGTATTTTCATAGGAATCTCTGGTTCTCTTCAGCCACTGTACAACCAGTAGGTGCTTCTTATACAATGACATAACCTTGAGATTCCCTAAATTTTACAAGTTACCGATTATATTCAGTTTTAGCTGAACCTTATTAGGTCTCTGATCTCATGAAATTGTCTGCTCTTAAATCTGAATATTTGTTTCTATGTGAAACGTTATTTGTAATCTATGTGAAAACATTGCTTGTCTATTAATATTTCTTTTTACTTGTAGTTTTCTGTCTCAGCTGGAAGAGAGAGTGGAGAGTGACGTAATGCACTTTACAGTCTGTGACCTCATCATCAAACACTGCCCACGATTCCGAAAGGTTTATGTGCCGTACCTCACCAACCAATCATATCAGGACAAGACGTTTCAAAGATTAATGTGAGTACCCATCTGAACTGCGCACCATGAGCTTTTCCTCTTAACTTTTGTCCATATGATTTCCTTACTAATATTCCTCCATCTTGCAGGGATGGGAATCAAGAATTCCGTAGGGTTGTGGAGAAGTTAGAGCGCAACCCTGTTTGTCAACGACTGCCTTTACGCTCCTTCCTCATCCTGCCATTCCAAAGGATCACACGCCTTAAACTGCTAGTGCAGGTACTCTTTCTTTTCCGATCATATTGAAATCTGCCTCTCAAATTGTTTAAAACTTAAGCTACCATTTAAAAAAATACCATGCCTCCTTCAATTGAGGAAACTCTGTAATATTGGGATCATGACAATGTCATTCTGCCTTCATCTACATTGGAATTTTGGCCAAACAAGCCAACAGTATATCAGAGAGTCCTCTTAAATTTCCATCTCTGTGTCATAGAGATTATGGCATGCTAACAGTCACAAACTGTATTTTCTTTCTGTAGAATATTGTAAAAAGAACAGCATCAAAGACCAAAGATGAGGCTCAGGCTATTAAGGCCATGAAACTCCTAGAGAAGGTGGGACTTTTTTCTCTTGTACTTGTAATTATCCAGATTTGATGTCACTCATATTTCTGCATCAGAATGTCTCATCTGCATCTCCTGCTTCTTTACAGATGATCCAGGACAGTAACGAGAGCATCTCTCAAATGAAGAACATTGAGTCACTTGTGTCCCTCAATGCCAAAGTTGACTTTGAGTGCAGGGTGAGCAGGAGACACATTAAACATGGTCTTTGGAAATATCATAAGGACCTTGTCTAAGTACTATGCATCATGTAATATTTTCTTTGTGTTTAGACTCTTCCGCTGATCAGCCAGTCCCGCAGACTGGTGCGAGAGGGGCCCGTAACTGAGCTGATGGATTTCTCTCTGAAGGAAACTGAGAGAAATGTTTATATGCACCTTTTCAATGACTATCTCCTGCTTTCTTTGAGGAAAGAGTATGTTTGAATCCTTTGAATTGATTAACCCACATTGTTTCAATTTCTTTTAGTATAACATGAAAGGTTTCTTGTTCTTTATAATGTATCTAAATTTGTTGTCTGTTGGTTGTAGAGGCAGCAGGTTTACAGTTATAGATCACACTCCTGTCTCAGAGCTGCGGGTGGAGAACTGCAGATTCAAGCTGCATTCCTTACAGAAAAACCTGTTCCGTTTGCACATGGTGAACCGAGCTGTGCTGTTACGTACAGATACACAGTAAGTGTGCTAGTGTGCATGTTTGTCTGCAGTGTTTAGTCACACTGTGACACTCTCAATTATCAGTTACAGTAACAATGTGAATGTCAGTGCAGACATTTACATTTATGCATTTGGCAGATGCTTACAAGTGAATTATAGTACATTCAAGTTATACATTTTGTCAGTACATGTGATCCCTGGGAATCAAACCCACGACCCATGATAGTGTATGCAAATATGTAATATAATGTATACAGGTACATCTAAAAAAATTTGAATATCATGAAAAAGGTCAATATTTTTTGGCACTCAGTTCAGAAAGTTAAAATGTGGCTTTAAATATTTCAAGCCTTTATTTCTTGAAATTGTGATGATTATGGCTTACAGGCAAGGAAAATTAGAATATTGTGAAAAAGTTCAATATTGGAAAGTCATGGTGTCACACCCTAATCCCTAATTACCTTAAAACACCTGCAAAGGTTTCCTGAGCTTTTAAATGGTCCCTCAAGGAGGGTAAAAATATTATTTATTAAAAAATAACTGATTAAATAATATTTCAGTAATATAAAGTATAGAAAACAGTCTTGTTTACTGCACCTGCACAGTATATAAACGTACATTGTCTTTACACTGTAAAGTTAAGGTGGCTCTGAGATAGTGGCAGTTCTATGCTACCTCTAAATTCTGGTTCAAGTTTTTTGGCTTTAAGTATGAATATGTTTGCCTTACAGATATTTATAAACTAGTGTGCAAAACCTTCCCTAGAGAGAAGATATAAGCATTTAAAACATACAGCCTCTCACTTCAGCCAGTACGCATCAACAATTTTTACGACATCATTCTTCGACATCGACTTCAAATTCTCATCTGAAGCATCCCGCTGCCCACATTAACTAAAGGCTATTGGGTAAAATGGGGACACCAACTTCCTGGTTCAGTGGAACCTATATTTGTATAAGCGCACACTAAATTCAGTTTTAGACAGATTTCAGATTTAACCAAGTGAGAGATGTTTCTGGGTCAGCATAGTTTGTTGACCCTGGAACAACATTTATGTAGAAAAACCCTATATGACCGGTGGATAACAACGGTGTAGAAGGATCTAACCCTGGTTGTAAGCCTAAACTTTACATAAACTGTAAACTTATCCACCAAATCTGATTGGTTGATTAGAATGTTGACCCAGGAACATCTCCCACTTGGCAAAATCATAAAGGCCATTAGAATGTCACATTGGCACTGTTCATCTGTAATTGTTTTGCAGTAAGTCATCTGTAGAGTGGCATTTATCAAGATTCATCATTTTTCATCATCTTCTTTCAGAGCTGAAAAACTGCGCTGGATATCAGCACTTTCACGACCTTATCCTGAGATCGACTTCAGTGCAGTTCAGGGTACGTACCTCCTGCTTTAAAGAACATTGCGATATCAATATAAATATTCTTATATTCAAATTTTAATATTTTTCTCTGTTGCCCTCCATAGACGTTTCACAAGTGCAGTGCATCAGAGCATATGTTGCCCAGCAACCAGACGAACTCAATTTAGAGAAAGCTGATGTCCTATTAGTTCACCAGGAAAGCACTGATGGTCAGTTATATTGCTAATCTCCAGTATCTTGTGGGTTTCCATAGAGAAAAAACACTGGTTGACACAGATAAGTAGAACGTTTCTATAAGCTTGCAGAAAGAGGTGAATTGTCTGAATCTTCTTTTAGTTTACATTTGTGCTACTTACATTTAATGCATATTTATGTTCACATTTATCCTAGCATCTATAGACATCTTGGATACTGGTTGATTATTAACGAGTGTTTTTCTAACTGTATGTGTTTTCCCAGTGAGAACATTTTTTAAACATTAATAGAACTTGCAGTTATATAAACAAAGGCTAATTAAACAGGAATTTTTAACAGGCATAGACTAGAATATTTTCAGTTTTCTCTGCCAGCTTTTCCTTGTGAAAATGATTAATGTTTAAAACACTTCGTATGTTGCCTCATACACAAATTATATGATTATATGGTACTGTTGTGTCTTCACAATACTGATAAATGAATCATTACAATGTTGTTATACTATGAACAGACTTTGTGTATTGTTAATGATTTGATGATTTGAAAAAAGGAATATCTTATTTAGGATTCTATCATTTCTGTTCAGGATGGGTGGAAGGCACACGTCTGTCCGACAGGCACCGAGGCTGGGCACCGGACTCGCACCTGGAGACAATAGTCAGTGACAAAGCAAAAAAGCGCAATCTTATGGACACAATGAAAATCGCTACTGCTGCCATGTGAGGGGCCATTGAGGAATTAAGCCACAAAATGTTTAGTATTACTTCAGTCTTATCTGAAAGGACCTGCAAGGACTGCTTGTAAAAAAGACTCATGAAAAGTTTCTATTTATATTCCGTATACAATGAAGCTGATGAGGTGATGTGCTCACTCATGCGACGCTGAATTATGCCATCTGAACTCTTCAGATCTTAAAATCCCTTGCAGAAGATGCCAACATGATTGCACGTTTCTTCTGCTCCAAATGAGATTCTATGCAGTTTCCAATGTGTTTGTGTACAACATCATGTGAGGACTCTCACATTTTGGAAGTATGGAGTTACTTTGAGAAATGTTTGGACTACAGCCTGTTGTCCTTGGTATGAACAAGTTCTCACAGGGGATGACAGCTGAATTCACAATAGTGAATTTAGTGTGTAATGCTGAATACTGCACACATGCACCAAAACAGATTTGTTCTGTTATTTATAAACATCAAATCCCCTTAAAAGTGGAATGTAAACACTGTCAGACTGCAGCCACACAGGAATACAGTTTAAGGGAGTTTTTACTCTGCTCTGGGATACAGCTAATAATTGAAAATAAGAACAAATTATTATGGTTTGTGAAATAGTGGACATTTCATTTTACAGTGTATGCTAATTTGATTAAGGACTCATTTATGTATAATTACATATCATGTGTTATAGATATCTATTTTTAAAAATCAAAAATAGAGTACCAAATACCAAAATATGAATACCAAAGTGTCCACAGTGACTATACAATGTACATAATATAGGTTTTTAACCTTAAAGTGTTATGTTTTAATGGAATAATTCCATAACATATTTGTTTCTATTATAAACCGACATATCCAAAATAATTGATCTCCTAAATGGGTTCAGGATCACTTTCTTGTAAAGTCTTCACCTTTTCTTTGGTGACTTCTTAAAAAATATTTTTTTGATTAAATCTGTATATTTGTATATATGTATACCTATATAAATGTGTATATATCTTTTAAAGAAGAAGCACAACAAATACCCACAAGAATTACAAGACGGTGGAAGGGTCTTTTAGTAGAAAGAAAACCTTCAGAAATGAGGAATCAGAAAGAGTCAAGTGGCACAGGGTTCTGTAGGAAATGTTTTTGTGTCGTTTAGTGTCATTCTTCACAATACGAAGAATCAGTACATTTCATAAATGTCTCTCTCAGTATGACAAAAAACACAATATAAACAGATTCTTGGCTACTCTCAACTCAGCATTAAACACAACATGGTAATTAAGAAACATGACAATGGAAAATAGCACTAAGGTCAACTTTTAAGGTGTGTTTAAATCTGTGCTCAAATGAGCCATGAATGCTCTAATCAGGCACACAGCAACACAAGCATACATCCACATACAGTGCATTTGGCAAACACACAATCTCATTTCAGATGAGAACTTCAGCACCACTTAAGACATGAACTCTCCAACCCTCACATAATCATGAACAAAGATTATACTAGACTAGTACAATTACCATCTGTTTTTACCACTGACGTATATTATATAAACATTTCACATGCTGAACAGTCAGTGTCATCTAATGGGAGACAGGCCATGAGAAACACATGCACAAATACTGCACAAATCAAATCCAATTGGATAATGGTCTAATGAGAAGGTATAGGTGGGGCTTGTCATGGAGTAACACAGTGTAACACAGGAGCATGCACTGGTTCTCCAAACAACCTACATTAATTGCTCATATTGAGCTGGGGGGAAGTCCCTTCAGTCTGTCAGGTAAGAGATGCAGAGAACCAGGACACACACCTGGCTCCAATAAGGGCATCTAATGACCCCAAATCAGGAACTTCTAAGGCTCCTCTCTGAAACGTCTAAATAAAAAACAATCAAAATCATTCTAAACAAATACAAGCCTATTATAAATGGGATAAAATTTTGAGAGTTCTCTTCCAAAATACATAACCTGAAAGCATAAGTCTGCAGCCCATCAGCAGCTGTGTGCATGCTGTGGTGAAGAATAGAGGTAACAGTAGAACTGGTTTAGAGTACAGCTCATTTGAACAGCAGAATGTGGAGGCTGACTGGGCAGATGTGTGTTCTATAGTAGGATAAAATACAGTGAAGGGGTTTCAGGGTACAGCAGGATAAAAATGAATTGCTCCTCTTGTTTCTCTTAATTATCGGTTATCTGTTCCTTTCAACCTGAAGAAAGATTAAGAAAGATTTAAGTGAAATTGCTTTTCAGTATTTTATATATATATGTACACACACATACAATATTAAAAGAACGGTTTATAGAAATTTGTTCTACTTTGTTTCAGGAAATAACCCCCTTGACACGAAACATTACAACTGTTACTATAACAGTTGTAGTTGTTTTATTTGTAGAAGAAGCGTATATTTATACATTTCATATATATTATTACCTGTAAGAGATGGGCAGGAGAAGGTTGTTTTTCTTTAGAGATTGCACTTTGCTGAGCGTCTGTGGGTCAAGGGCGATGTAACATCGTCGGGCGTAGTCCAAAAGCTTTTCTTTGGATGGGTCAAACTCACCAACCTCGGACACCTTCTCTGGGGCCACCAGCAGCAGCTCAGCTATTGGTGTGGTGGAGGCCACTGTGTTACGGTCTACACCATGGATCTGGAAGGCCTTGGACATGTTCTTTAGCCTCTGGTATGTCACTAGGATCTTCTTGTAGCGGAACAACACACCTGCTGCATCTTTCACTAGAACAAGAGATACAAGAAGAGAATGAATCTCTTTAAGCAAAGGGAAAAGTCCACCAGAATACAAAAATGCTCTTTTCCTTACTGTCTTTCGAGCGTCTGTCATCTTTTTCTCACTCACCTCTCTGTCTTTCTCTCCCTCTGGAGATTCTAAAGACCCTCCTCCTTTTTAGGGCTGGATGACTGCCGGTGGGTCCTCCAGCTCCACCCATATTTCTAAGAGACATGTTGTCTGATATCACATTCTTTCCTGACATCATTTCCTCTTCCTCTAGGTAACTATCCTCCAGGTATTCATCCTCTTCTTCATCTCCCAGAAGAGATAGGGATTCTGTGTAAGCAATAAGATAATATATAGCAATCTGACAATATTCACAGTAATCTTGATTCAAGAGTTGAAATACATTGATCATAGAAAGGTGAAGCCATCATGCAATCACAAAATACAGGTTATACCACATTATCAGTTACAGTTACAATTACAAAATTATAATTAAGTGTTTGTATGTAAAGCTGTAAACTACAGCTGTGACCTCATCACACACTATTATTTGTATCAATGCACAGTACCCATAGCTAATCATTATTTATGTTGTATATGTAGCAATGTTCTGTACATCAGGGACATGTCAGGGACTATATCTTTTAAGGTCTAACAGAAGGATGGCAGTTCATAATTTTACTTAATTTTATTTAAATAAGCATTTGTGTCCCTGTACTGGCAATTAAGCATCCCTTGAGGGACGATTCAAATCATTACTGGTTGAACAGAAATGACAAGCAACTTTTCAGACACACCTTGTAGTCCATTGAGTGATCTGTTGTTGCTACTGCAGCTGCTGCTGGTGCTGCCGCCACCATGCCCCTGCAGCAGTGGCTGAGGGTGAGTGGGGCCAAACATGGAACTGACTGGACCGGGAGCAGAGCTCAGGACCTTAGGATTGGCTGAGGTCTGTTGGGCTGCTCTCTGCTGGAATGATTGACGGTTGGCTGGCCGCTGGCTCTCTGCTTGTTGATCTGAAATGTTAATAATTAAATACTAATTGAGTTACTTGGCTGATCTTTAGATGGCAAGTAGAGACTTTTCCCCCTTTTCATGTTAGCACAACATAGGACAGAATTTGTTCATCTCAAAGAAAAGCAGCCCCCTCTCCAATGACAGGATGGTTTGTTCATGATCGGGTGACAGTAACGCATAAAATGCAAAGAAACGGCCATTTACCCCGATCTGTTTCTCTTCTTCTCCTCCATGAGAAACTCCTGGAATCATTACCTGCAAGAAACAGAGAACTTCTGCATTACTACAACATTCACTCTTTGTGTTTGAATTATGATTATTGATAAGCAGACAGTCTGGCCATTTTTCTGGCTGTAAGACAAATGTGTGAAGGGGGATGGGGGGGGTACAGGATCTTTGAAGAAAGCCAATTAAAAATCATCACCTACAGTTTCTCCCAAATCATAAGCATATAAAATGCAAAACATAATCTGTGTGGGTAAAAACGGGCATACTAGGATAATGAAGCTTACTCTCAAAAACAATTTTTGGTCATTTCCATTTAATCTCTGTATAATTATTATCACTCTGTTAGCTCAGTTATGGTCTATTTCGAGATTTACACCGTACCGTTGCTCTCCTGACTCTTGGTTGAGAAGATAAAGCGATCAAGCTGGCAGCGCAGAAAATCTCTCTCCTCCTCAAGGTCTTCTATGCGTTTTTGCAGCCAGGAGTTTTTTTCCAGTGAGATCTGCAGTTGTGTGCGCAAATTAGTAATTAACAGATATGAGCTCCCTGGTGCTGGTGGATCACTACCTGCTTCACATCACAGAGGAACACAAGCACATACCTTCAAGCGTTAAACATACAGCACTTACTAATTTTCATTTAATCACTCAACCCATAAGATGGATAACAACATACTAAACCCACCTTCAAAGTTTTGGTCATTTTGGTTGTAAAAGCCTCCGTGTTGTTCAAAGTTGTTGTCTTCAAACGGAATGGAGATTTCATATACATCTTCATTTTTTGGAGCTGAAGAAGAATGATTAATAATGACACACTGGATGATCATTGTTATTCTTAACGTATACAGGGGTCACAGCAAGTTGGGATGTGATTCTGAATCAGCTTTCAAATCTAATTATTGCGCGTGCACTTACTCTGTAGCTCTCGTGAACTCTGCTTCCTCGTGGCTGAATCCGCATCATTCATATTTCCGTCGGTTCAGTTGTGATCTATGGACAGGGACATAAGCTGTCATTCTAAATTCCCTTTTACATCTGCTGTATTTCCTCATCTTGTCTGAACAAATGTGCGTTTATTCAAGTATAAACCTGAATAAACATTCATATGAAATGCATGTGAAAAATAATGCGTCGTGCATGCACATCCCATAAGGCAAAAGAGACTTGCAATGATCAAAAGAGCTGTCATATGGTGACAAGCATCCTCATAGCTAAACAGTCAATTATCAGACTGGCGGTCCACTTTTACCTCAACATCTGCCATTCACAACAACATTTATCAAAACCCCAGACCTGTTATGACATGGCTGTACTCATTAAAATCAAATGATTATTCACTGTAAGTAATGAATAGGTGCAGGCGTAGTGCATTTAGTCAGTGCGTTATGATAACAGCTAGCAAGCTGGCTAAGAAATTAAGCTAGCAAATAGGTACGTACACGCTAACGCTAACCAAACAGGATAAACACATCAAAGGCGAAATGTCTGTCGCTTCACTGCACAAACCGTTTCTCACTTGAGGTCGTGCTTCTCTCTTTTACATATGTAAAGAATATTTTATTGCACTTTCATCTGTGTAATTGTTAAAGAGCTAACGAGCTAACAATAACAATTAAATCGCACTCAACGGCAGCGACAACAACAGCCTGGAGACGTAAACGAAAACACCACCCAGGACATGTATTTTCAAAATAAAAGCTTAGAGAAAAAATCTTCAAAAATATAAATTACTCAAAGACATTTGAATACAACGTTAAATATCAAATCAAGAAAAATTGTTTCATTCGTGTTAAATAAGCTTGCTCATACTTAGAACATACTTTACCCCACGAATCTCCTCCACCTCCTGACTGGTGGCGCACCAGGGGACCTCCTAGTTCCTAGACCGTAAGTAGTCATTTAGTAGACGGTTTATCCTTCTTGGCACTTCTTGGCACCCCTCCACTTGGCAAAGTTTACAGTAGAATAGTTTAGCAGAGTTTCTCAAAGGAGCCAAACGGTTGCTTGGATTACCTTTTGTTTAAAGAAAATATAATATAAGCATATTTGTGTAATAGCTCTTAAATAAAAAGATGTACACTGTAAAACCTACATTAAAGGGATAGTTCAACTAAAATAAATATTCTATCCTCATTAACACACCCTTGTGTCGTTTGCTTTTGTATTTTTTCTTGTAACACAGGAAAAGAAACTCTAAAAGTAAATGATGAGTTACAAAAGAACGAAAGAAAACTGAGACGGAATTGGAACAACTAGGGGTGAGTACATGATGACATAACTCCCTTTCCATCAGTACAAAGTAACGTTTAATTAAGAGTCAAATCAGCAATAAAACCATTTAACAATTAACAAAAATACTACAATTCAAATAAATAAATAAATCATAAAATACAATTACAAGTATTAACCTTATTATAAAACTATTAAACTGAATCAATAAATGTGTCCCATGCATTTCACTGTATAACGCTATTTTGCGTTGTTTTAATTTTCTTTTAAGCACGGATTTAATGTTTTCCAGTTTTCAGGGTTGTGGTAATCACCACGTTAACTCAACTCTTAAACGAAAGTGGGATTAGGCGCATAGTGAGCTTTCACGAGTGTCCTGACTGGAAGCGAGGCATATGTGGGCGTTTAATAAGACATACGTCACAAACACTTTATTTTAAAGAAGAATGTTTTAGCTTGATAACACCAAAATGTATGACTATAGCTGACACTAATGCTCATGCTTTTGGGGTAAAAACAACTGCAAAATTAGATGATTGATTTGAGTCCTTTGACCCTTATCCTAAACTGTCCTTTTCAGATGTATTGTTCTTTTTTTGGGTGCGTTATCATTTTGTCATGTGTATAAAATCTTGGAGCTTCTGAACACAAGCATAAACAAAACATTGAGATGTATCAACAATTATTCGCTTACATCAGCACAAAACCAAAGTTACAATATTTTAGATTTCTTATCAGTTATTAATCACACAACTTTTGAAAGTATCATTTTGTGCTAAGGGGACATGTTTGGTTTCATTAGAGTTCACTTCCCTTTAAGGTCTGTCAATTTACAAGTAAATTGTAATTGTACTGTCAAGTAACATTTTGTAGAGGAATTATGCCAGTAGCCAAATATGAAAATGTATGACTGGTTTGGGAATGTACAGTGGCTTGTTTAGCAGAAGCCAGTCAATTACAATGTATGTTCCCAGGGGTCCAAATGAATTATAATAAGAATTATAAGAATATAATAAGAATAAGAATTATTAAGGCGCATACCGTTTTTAACAACGGAGGGTTTTCCGGGTCATTTTCTCAATAGTGATGACTGTGTATTGCAAAATATTAGTGTTGTGGGCATAATGAATATAACGACAAATTGCTTAAAAATGCTGTCCTGACTCAGTGTTATAAGCTTGTTAGATCTTCGCCAGGCTACATTTCTCAGTGTTTAATGGATCCTGACAAGCTTATAATCGACTCTATAAGGTAAAGTTACGCACTGCGCTGTTTGTTATTTTTGTTGCCTTAATATAAATTGTACTGGAAACAATGGTCAAATAATAATCTTGGAATTTTTTTCTTAGTATCTGTCAAAAAAAAATGAACATAACCAGAACAGTATGTAACTACTTGTTAACGACATAGTGTCAATATTCAGTATTTCACGTGACATATTTATCTAGATAAAATGTAGGATTATCATATGTATTATCATAAGATGTAAGTTATTTATATGATTTACAAGTTACAAGTTACAAGTGGAGTTTATTGTCATTTCAACCATATACAAGTACACAGTGAAACGAGACAACGTTCCTCCAGAAACAAGGTGCTTCATAAGACAAACACTAAACATCACAGACATACAGGGCTACATAATTAACAGTATATACATAAAGTGCACAAGTGCAAAAACAAGTGCAGACAGCACAAGACATTGACAGATTGATAAACATTTAAGTGTAAATATTAGGATGTGTATTCGGCAGCAAGAATGTAAACCGTAAACAGTAAAACAGATTGTAAACATGGTTTGGTGTGTAAACATATGCATTCTTTTGGCAGCCAGATGTGCAAAGTGACATAG